>OY728586.1:1118893-1226393 GCA_963422195.1 Carabus problematicus | reverse complement strand
TATATATATATATATATATATATATATTATATATATATATATATATATATATATATATATGTATGTGTGTATGTATTGTGCAATTACCACTGAAGTTACATTGTATGTTAAACAGTACTGACATGTCACAAATAAAGCCCGCATATATATATATATATATATATATATATATATATATATATATATGTATTAACATGTATGTATGAGGTGAAAGTGCTCCTCATCCAACTTGGACAACCTTGACCACGTATTTTCATTTAATCCAGTCACATGACCACACTGACAATACAAAGCCGGTTATTCAATAACACAATCACATTACAAAGTATAGATTCATACTATAGTAAGTACACAATTATTCTCGAATTATAAATACCAAGGCGAATCTACTTTTTAGCATCAATATTATCACTTTTGTATTAGGACTACAGTAAGCTTTTAAAAGGAACTATTCTTTAAAAAAAAAATAACTAATTTTATGTTGGTATTCTTTACTTCGATGATACTGTCTTTGATGTTATTTATAGATGAATCAGACACTTGTTAGTGTTTCAATTAACAAAATCACGTGATTGATGTAGCGCCCAAGTTGCGTTGGTCAGTGACTGCCAACATCTGACTTTTGTGGAAAATTTATACCGGCTATTTTAATTCACTCATATGCGAGAAATGTTGGCCAAACGTGATTGTCTACATCGTTCCATAGTACAAAATATCATGTTCCGGATAAGTACAATTTACAACATTTATGCTTTACAGTGTAACGTTTACAGTGTATGGCAAGTATTTGTGTTAAACCCGATATTGTCGTGACATATCGAGCAATGATTAATTCCAACGCACGTATGATTTAACTGATATACAATAATTTACTACAAACACTGCCCGTTCTATTACTGAATATAACTTCGGCTAGAATTCAGCAAACATCAACGAATGATATTAATGGATCCATATATATAATCGCAAAATTTCAATATCGTTTCTGTAATACCCAGTTGGTCGATTTAATCAACATTAATGTATCTATCGAATTGGAACCATTGCGTACTGTATTATATAAAAACGTTTACACTAGCAAATATAAAACACTAAACTACCAATTTTTTCCCGTCTTTGAAAATCATATAAATATACATTAGAATTTTAACTAAAAACATTTTGTACAAAAATTTCTCGTAATACGTCCCTGGCATTGTGACTAACAAGCACATATATTGAATGTAGTTAGGCTCGTGTTCGCATATTTTACTCGTGTCTACAGAAACAAAAATAAATAATATTCGCGTAATTAATAAGTTGTGCGATGTTATTTTTAAATCACAGGCTATTCGCCCGACTTAAGGACACAACATTCGCGTCAAGTCATCATGTCTAGTTAACTAACATACATACATATTACATACCTTTAGAGATATATATATATATATATATATATATATATATATATATATATATATATATATATATATATATATATATATATATATGTATGTATGTATGTGTGTGTGTAAGTGTGTATGTACACAGTCCTTATACATGGCGATGTGTCATAGTGTTAATTTTAGTTCTCACATGATCAAAATGACACTCTCGACGAACTTGTGAATGACTTTGTATATAAGTATCGTCAGTGAATGTGTATATACATGCGCATGTTCCCCTCGCCCCGTTCCCAAAGGAATACAAGTGACACATTTATTGCACAACACGTACGATTTAAAAACAGAAATTTTACGTTCAACTTTTTTGGCCATCCATGTTGCGAATGTTGATGGAATCATTTGACCCTACACTAAATAAAATATTAGTGTTCTTTCATTATTCCGTTGACGATATTTGTTGCTTTTCATTTGAAATGAAGAGCTCATTTCAGCGCTAGATTTAGTAAGAAAAGTATAGCCCAACTGACAAGTCTATTATTATCGTTGTTATGTTACATTCCTACCAAACAAATATTAGTTTTTATTGATCTTTCATCAGATATACGCGAAATGTTGGCAGAGTGCCATTGTGTCGAATTCCCACTGTGTCAAGTCATCTCTATGTGTTTCACACGTTCTACGTAAATATATCACTCGCTTGTTAAGTGAATGAATAAATTTTATCTTTTCCTACCAGTTATTACGGTCATTTGTGTTGGCTTTTAAGATGTGGTTTAGTTTTCCCGGTGTAATTCTTTAGAAATACCGCCGTTACTTAACAGATTTCACATACGTATATTAGTAAATAATTTAGTAAACTATATGTTTGGTCTATTCCTGAAAACATTATATTATCCTTCGTTGAATAACATGCGTATTGTTTGAACATTTTCTATTTAATAAATAACAGGTAACGATGATTTGCAAAAATGTTATTGAATCTTGAATCTCAAGTCAAAATAAACACTGGCGAATATATCTAGTAGTATTAATATTAAGTTGACAGGTTAAGCACGGCTAGTTTCGTTTCGATATTATCGTTTTTTATTAAAATTGTCTCTAGGTAATATTCTTACTTTCCGTATTTGAACTTGGTTTATTAAATAAATATTTGGCGTGTTTCTCGTTAACAAGAAACACGTGATGTTTGCAATTAAAACACAAGAGGTTAGCCACACGTTCGGCTGATTCAGCAGCGTGTATGTGTTGCAAAACTTCTAACAATATTTATTGGCTGGGTGCATATGCATCGGCTAGCGACACTGAAAAGTTAAATATAGCGCTGGTAGTTTAGAGCAGATAAACGCAGGAATACACCAGGACTGCTGAAAATTCAAACACTCGTCTAAATAACTCGAACATCTAGACTTCAAATCAAATCATTCTTATTGTATTATCCACTGATAGAAATCCCAAGCAAATTTTAACATTTTACAATAATTTCTATTAAATAATATGCTCCTACGTGTTATTGTTTATTAGTTTTGTCTCGTGTAATTTGAATTGTAGACAGTGAGTTTTGAAGCAAGTCTGTGCTTTTATAATGCAGTTGTTGATTAGTAAATTTGTTTCCATAAACCTAAAGTAAGGAAGTAAAATATGATAGTTATTTGTAAATATTCCAGTTGTTATTACAGTAGTATCATGGCTTGAGACTGGAGACTATGTAACATTGTAAATGTTACACGAACATTACCATCGTGATCATATCAACATGATAGATTTATAATTCGACTAAAAATCTTACATGCATACATTGCATTCCTGCAATACTACTACAAGACTACATGCATATTTCTTCCACGGAACAAGTTCATTTATATTAATTAAATATTAATGATATACTGATCTAATTTATTACAAGATGATAATGTAATGTTCGTAAGGAATCATGGGTACTGGCGTTGGCGTGTACTTGATCACCTCCTTACTATATTATAGTATGCCTGTGTGTGTGTGTGTGTGTGTGTGTTGACTAGATGCGGGCAAGCCCCTAGAGCCACGCCCTAATTAATTAGGTTAACTTGGAAGTTGTTTTTTTTTTAAAGAATTTTTCACGTTCCTCACGACTAGACTTTCTATACTCCACAGATGCTTAACTATCATTAATTTGTACATAACCAACCAGATTCCGTTACGAATATAATTACATATCAATTGTAACTTGCAATTTGTACGTCTACTAGTGCCATCTGTTATCCAACATCAACATTTGAAGCTGTTTATATAGCAACCGAATAGAATAAGTTGATGCGACAATTTCTGAGCTAAAAAGATGTGTATATTTTGTGATGTTTAGCTCAGGTTTCTGATGAGAATGGAGTGAGTGTATTAAGTGTACGGTTATGGACTGGTATGTAATATTGCCACGGGTTACAAACAATGCATGATAAGAGAATGAGAACAGACAACAGTCGCATGTCACTCCGATAACCCACTTATCTTTCGTTTCTGCTATATGCTTTACATAGTCTATACATTTCGCTTCTTATTTGCCGTTCGGTTCAGTAGTAACTTATTCGCAACTGTTTATTTCACATCTTGAGAGACTTCTTGTTTACAAAAACACCCTTAGTTACCAGGCAAATCAATAACTTGGCCGGCAATTTCACTTTCAAATAAAACAAATGCTACCACAGCTGAAGAAACGCTGTGCTTGGATAACTTGATATAGAAAAACAACAAACTGAAAGCGAGTTGTGATAGTTTGCCAGTTCCGAGTTCACTAACAACGTTCACTGATAGAGGACTAGAGTTTTATCGCCGGATTCCCAAACGGGCTAAGTGCTTTCGGCCATACGAGGAGTAAATGCGTTAAGTGCAGCTCACCAGGTCGAAATACCCAGAGTCACAAGTGGTGAATATTCTCAATAGGAATGTTCTTTGAATAATCTAGTACTAAAAGTGTCCCTGTAAGTTAAGTTTTCAATGCGAGCAAATATTGTAGCCGAGAATATTGAGAATTACACTGAGAATACTTTCGGTATCATGAGATATCAAGAGATCAATCGTATGTTTACATGATATTTGTACCAGGAACATTCGGATTACTGAGATTCTGGACAAAACAAGATTACCGGACCCTACTACTAAATTTTAGATTAACCAGAACTAATAATAATAGACGAGACGATGTATTTGCTTTCAAGAAATTTGAAGAACTTCTTTCTAAAAAACCATTTCCGTCAGTGACCATGAACTAATGATTACTATAAATTAATTTGTCCTTCGCAAAGAACATTAATGAAGTATTGCTAACATGGTCAAATTTGAATGATTTGAATAACCATTTGAAGTTTAACCTGATGTAAAATCAATCATCATTTTTTGTGTGATAACAATAGTTAGCGGAAATAATTTATTTTTAGATTTCATGTTTTCTAAATATATCGGCTGTTGTTAAAAATATAGAAACTTCGTTGTAATAAAAATATCGCAGTTAAATATAATATGGAGTGAAGAATATAAAGAAGGAAAATCGATGACATTTCCCGATATACACACATCCATACGTACCTACATTGCCAGTCGTTATTTTGACGACTTGCAGTGGAAGTTAAAATGTCAGCTTGGCACAAGTAGGCGGTGCCGTAAAACTCTGAATGGAAAAGTTTATAAATATAAAGGTGACAAAATTCTTGCACATGATTTGTGTGCCACGTATGCGCGTGCACAAACGTCTTTTTTACTTTAACTGATCTAGATTTTATTTGTATTTATTATATGAACATTTTGAACCGTACCTTCAAACTTAGTTGTCTAATATGAACATCATTTTAAATCACGCTAAAAAATAAAACAATGTATAAATAAAAGCTGATACTAACACTTAAATACTTTGGTCTGTATTATTGGATTGTTTATTGTATTGTAAAACAAAGCTCAGTTGAAAAGGTTTTGTCTAAAATTGTATAAAGCGTCATTCGCTCTCTGTGCTGGTTTAATAAATCATAATTTTGGAACTCGTCCATTACACGTGTTCATTGTGCCTTTCATACACCCACAACTTGACGAGAGACTACGACTGTTCGCCCGTTACGTTACGTTTATACGTTGCGCTAGATTGTTACATGCCGGTGGAGTTAATATAAAAATACTTCGTACAAATTTTCATACATTACACGATGATGATTATATTTTATATTAAAATTGTATACTAAATTTTCTGTGGTGTCAGACAGGCTTAATCTTGCAGTCCGTTGTAACGAGGGACACAGTACCAAATATAAAACGATGTAGTACGCCATAAGGAACAATACATGACGTGTGTACACGCGCTAGATGCAGCCGAGACGACCAGACTGCAACAATTGATCGTTTTAATTGCATTTAATTCTTGCGATTTCATGCTCCGTCAAGGTGATTTTCGTTAACCTCGTGACATTCAGGTGTCAATGTATTCGGATCAGCATTGAGAACCATCACATGTGTATTTATACAAACATACATCATCGTTATTCGTAATTATATACATTAAATGAAATATATTTTTTGTTACAGGCAATGTTGACATTTCATACAGTTTAGATTGTAAACTTTAAAGAAAACGATTGTGATTTTATGGCATGTAATAACTAACAAATAATTATATTAGACTGATAAACTTTGCGTAATCAAATATATGAATTTAGAACAAAAATTCTGCTATATAACGATTCCACTTAATTTCTTATCATTTACTAGTGACTAAGAAATATAATTCTAGTTAGAGAACAACTCAGTAAATATTACTTTATTAAAGTAAACTTAATTCGAGATATATTTTACCAGTTAGAATATGATAGTAAGAATGTAATGTGCTCCCTTACTTTGCAAAATCATGATCCGTTTCCGGCAGCTTTCGTAATCAGCGTAATTCAGGACATAGTCAAGGTGCAGCCAGTAAAATCTGCACTAGTGGACTCATTTTAAAGTAATAATAATTAAAATAATTAGTCGTGCACGGCTCCGACATTAGATTTCTCCGACTTGCACCTTTTTAATAATGCACAATTTCATTTTATCTTCAACCAACACATTACGTCGGATTACCATTACGATTATTATTATTACAATTGCACTCTCGATGCAACGAGTTCTCTTCTTTTTGTGCACATAAAAATTAAAAGCTGGTCGTGAAATACTAGATTTGATTCTTCAGATATCTTTGTGTCTTCTGTATGTACTGTTATTGCAGAAGAGAATATGAAACATTAAAATGAAGAGTATAATTTAGAAATATTATATCTGAACAAAGAAATCTGCTTGTAATTGTTTTTTTTTTTTTTATTACAGATCAAATATTGAAATATTTTAAAATATCCATTTTAATTTACCAAGTTCCATGGTAAAAATAGATCTTTGTTCTTTCCGAAATAGAATGCTACAGAACTTTTGACGAAAGTTGAACGTTCGTATGATTTGTCACAAGTTTTAAAAGTGACGCTTGTCTTGCAAATTCATTGCTTGTCGCGCAAAATGTCCCAACTTTTTCATGTTTCTTGTGACGGTTTTAGTGAGAAGTGTCATTCGTCTGAATTATTCACTGAGGAGTTCGCCAAACAAGTCCCAGCATGAGTGTCATGTTTGTCTGATAGCCACACATATAAGAAACACAGAGAGACGAAAAATAAAACAAGAAATATACAAGGTGATTTATGAATGACAGTGAAACAAATGACTCGGATTTGTTGTTAGCCATCTTGGAGTGTTGTTCTGTTCACGGGATTGTAATTAACGTATTGTGCTTAAATGCTATTAATAGACAACTAAATCTAAACGCGAAAACTTAAGCTCATTCGTAAATGCAATTCTATTAAATGTAAACTTAATGTTTTTTTGATGTTATTTGGAATTAATCATTCTCTGAGTTTGTATTTAAAATGGACATTTGAAAATGTTTCTGCAGTAATATTTATTGATTTTATCCTGCTTATTGGAGGCTGTCTTCTAACAGAACCAGCGTTGTGAAATATTTCCAAACGTCTTCTGTAATTGCAACTTGTTCCAATATGTTTACGACATGCTGTAAACGTTGTGCTGGTTTATGACCTCTTCAGATTTAAAACCAAACTGACGGCCGGTGCATATAATACGCAGGATTCCTAAATCATCGATGATTTATTTATATATTACCAGTCCGCCTACGGACTCTCCGTCTAGAAATAATAGCTCAACAAGTTAAGTTTATGTTGAAAATAATATCGCTATCGTATACGTTGTAGGAATAGTGCAGTAAAAAATATATTTAACACATCCTAGTTCATTTATATCTTTTGAAAATGTACCATTGACCTCGATTCGTTTTACTTCGCTTTAATATTAACATAAGGCGAGATACATTCAATATTAATGATACTTCATAGTCAAATGTAATCACAAATGTCATATATTTAGAGTCTATGTGAATTCAGTATTAGCCTGTACATTAACTATCAGTTCACCAGTCGATGTTTTGTGTTCTTGCATTGTCATTACATGAGCTTGCGTGCACCAACGCAGCGCCCGATAACGTCGTGTACAGTGGCCACAATGGACACTAATCGATTGAAATTAAGATTGCACGTCAGTCAAGATCTGTGCCAGGTGATAAAATTGTGTTTCCAATCCCAATCTGTGATGTGTGCCTGTGTATATGTAGGTAGTAGCAGTTCTACTCGTCTATTACATCTACTGTTGCTTGTTTTTGCTCGTACAATGAGTACAAGTTACTGACTGTGTCGTATCTCAATGCAATGTACGCGATTCTGATGCGGAAGCAACTTAATTTGTCTTCTGCTCTTCACCACGCATACTGAAGACACTTTACGTTGTTTTATTTCATTCCAAACTATGCTTGTATCGTGTGGAATCTCATGAGTTACAATTGAACATCGTGAGGATTTTAATTAGACTGAAACTCAAAAATAAGTTGTAGCAGCTACGAAATGAAAATAAGTTTCCAATTACTTAGAAATGTACCTCATTTCACTACATAATTAGTGCATTACATGTAGTACAGGTTTTCTACAATTCTAGTTTACAAATGACAAGGAAAATGGAAATATAAAAATCCGTCTTGGCTTGTGAATATGATTTGATTTCGAGAAGATATCAAATACACTCAACCTTTGCTATACGGCCACTCTTTATACGGCATTCCGCTATAATAGGCTTTTTTAATTATTGTACTTTTTCGGTCCACAGCCAATAATATTTCGTTATATGGCCAAAAAATGATGCTTGATTCGTTCGACGGCTTTTCGCTTTACATCCAATTCTTTCGGAACGTATTTAGGCGAGGCATGGGTGTATATGCTTTTAGAATTAACGCAGAAATTACCAGTTACCTCCTTTGAGAATTCCAAGCGTTACGATTGAATTTCCGTCGTGGAATTCAAAGAATATTATGTGCAATAAATAGTATTTCTGTGTTTTTGATAGGCATGTGATGGTGTGCGTAGGAATGCCTGGTGATTCAACTACTACACCACCTATATATCGCGGTGTGGTGTGTATAAGTGTCGCACATGCTGGCACCTGTACTCCATGTGTCCCTTCGAAGCACAGCGACCGTGCGTTTTCGTATTTAACTGCAGGTCTTAAAATACACGTCCCGAGTTCCATCAGATATAAATGGCACGTTACTCAACGTTGCGTTCTCAGGTCTTGGGTCAGTGGAATCGTAAACGAGCGAATGATATCCACCATCGCCGGTAACAGCGCCACCATCGCCATTGCCATAAATTCTGATTCCCATCGCACTGAATCCTAGGGCGATTTTTCTTGATCAGAAACTGGCCAGGAGGAAGATACTTTTTGGCTAGCTCATATATTGAAAGAAGCTAGCAGACGATGAAGAAATTAAAAAATAGTTAGTATATATTATAAGATGCATGAGAACACTGGCTATAGACGGATTAGTGAGAATTCATACTCGTGTGTTGCATATAACAACGATGCGTTTGAAATGAACGCAAGGGAATGCGCATTCCGAGTCGATTGCGTTGTGCTGAAGAATGTACACACGCAAATACGAACAATCATCAACAACTGCAGCGTGCGAAATTAAAAATATTTCAAGGATGAGAACCAACATGAAGACCCTGATGAACGGGCAGCCGGAAGATGAACCGTAATGAGCACATGAGCAGAAGAATTTCAACATCATCATCATGTGTTGATTCTGATTGGAGCGAATTTGATCCAACAGTCGCTTAATTGATCACAGAGTTCGAAGGAGTAGTTTCTGCCGGTAATGCTTGATAACGAAGGAGAGATAGTCTGATTATACATGGAGATCCAATGTTATTGAATAGCTCAGTGATGAGTGATGCACCAGTACATAATATTGAGTTGATTCTGATTGGAGCGAATATGATCCAACAGTCGCTTAATTGATGACAGAGTTCGAAGGAGTAGTTTCTGCCGGTAATGCTTGATAACGAAGGAGAGATAGTCTGATTATACATGGAGTTCCAATGTTATTGAATAGCTCAGTGATGAGTGATGCACCAGTGCATAAGATTGAGTTGATTCTGATTGGAGCGAATATGATCCAACAGTCGCTTAATTGATGACAGAGTTCGAAGGAGTAGTTTCTACCGGTAATGCTTGATAACGAAGGAGAGATAGTCTGATTATACATGGAGTTCCAATGTTATTGAATAGCTCAGTGATGAGTGATGCACCAGTACATAAGATTGAGTTGATTCTGATTGGAGCGAATATGATCCAACAGTCGCTTCATTGATCACAGAATTCGAAGGAGTAGTTTCTACCGGTAATGATTGATAACGAAGGAGAGATAGTCTGATTATACATGGAGTTCCAATGTTATTGAATAGCTCAGTGATGAGTGATGCACCAGTACATAAGATTGAGTCCCATTGACCATATATTACACCGTGTCAATCATATCGCGCACGTCTAGTCTATATTTATCCGGCGATAAACTCTATGCTAGTAGGTACTACGTACGTCAATGCTATTATTAACTGCGTTATGCACTATTTCGAGATACTGAGAGATGTGGTACAAGATAAGAAGAACGCGCACAAAGTCATCGGTTTTTTGTTGTTCCAATCATATCGACACAATTTCCTCCGTCGACTCTTTCTTCTTCTTCCAATGGTTCCCTTGACCTTCCTCCTTTGCCACGGCCTACCACGATGACGATCATTTGTTGTTTGTCGGCGAATGGCGAAAATGAATCATGTGGATGAGCCCAGTTGATGGTCTGGGAATAACGTCATGCTGCTTTTATCTTGTACCGCGCTTGAACTTCACTACTGTTTTCATGACGACATATTTTTTTTCCCATCGGGATTGTTTAGTCTTGCAGCAATGAAACGAAATTAGTTTATTTCACTGTTTATATAAAGTTTTTACATGCTGGAAACGTCTAATATTTAATGGGAAAATATTATTGCGAACTCTAAAACCAGACAACCTGGCATTTCAGGAGAATGTAAAAAAAACACTTTGGTTTCTAAAATACGAATTGAAGTAGGAGGAATCTGTCAAGGAAATGGATCGATACTGAAATTTGTAGGTTATCTCTTACTAGATCACTAAAAGATAACTAAATCAAAATGCAATGTACATAGTTGCAAACACAATTTATATTATTGCCGTTTGCTATCACCTGAAAATTCATATCTACCGTTGAGTTATAAATTCTCTGTTGAGATATCTACGCAGATAAACATTGCGTATGTTTTGCTGCTAAGCAGATCAAAGCCAGAACTTTCGCTACGAACGAATTTGTCTGTGTGTGTGTGTGTGTCAGATGGCGTTTCCAGATTTAGTGTCCATACCCCTGGTGTCTCGCTGGTGCGCGCTGCGTAGTTAGTTGGCTGCGAGGTTGTTGTTTACGTCTGCTCAGGGTATGACTGGATCTATGAATGTAACACGACGAAGCCAAAGTCCATGTAGCTGGAACAGTTGTTATCAAACTGTGGTAATGATTATCATCCATACTTGTTCTGGTTACTTCCTAAACTTAGAAGCATCTAATCGCTGTTTGCAAGATCTTGCATCCTTCAATATTGGCATGTGCTTGATTCTCTGATAAGTTACATGGAAGAATAATTTGTTTTTATTTTAAAATTGTTAACTGCAGTTTGAAGCTTCTCGAAAAGGAATCATCGTATATGTGAGAAATTTGGCATAGTTTTTAGTGGATCTCCTTGCAAATTCCATACTTTTTTAACGATTCTGAGCAACAGACAATACAATAATGGCTTTCGTATCAGATTTCAACACTTTTCTTCATTCATTTCTGCTACCATTGTATTACATATCAACATTTTAGTTCATAAACTAAAGTCAC
This sequence comes from Carabus problematicus, assembly GCA_963422195.1. Classification (NCBI taxonomy): domain Eukaryota; kingdom Metazoa; phylum Arthropoda; class Insecta; order Coleoptera; family Carabidae; genus Carabus; species Carabus problematicus. The sequence goes on along the minus strand of OY728586.1, from coordinate 1,214,678 downwards.
TAAAAGTTGACATTAGACCTTATTATCGGAGCATGAGTATACTATACTGAGTGTACAGTTTGGTTACTGCTGTTTGTTCTCGGTTGAAGTAATGTGCGCAACGCTGGTAAACATAACGCACACAACTACAAGCAATGTCACATGACCATATCACTGTACATCTATATATAGTCTATCCATAGATATAAGAACTTGACATGATTCCTTAATAGGTAGGGTGGTACCCTTCACAGCAGGAGAGGCCATAAACTACTAGTAGTGGCGGTATTCAGGTACATTTGTAATGCTCTTAGCGGGAAAGACAAGAGACATTTTGTCTATAATTAAGACGTAATAATAATTTATTGAATATTACATTTATTTATGTTAATTTGTATTATTATTGTTAAGATGTATATCATATTTTTGTTGTTATTTTTCAAAATGTATTTATAAATTTCTGAATACAGCTCTGCTTTTTATTCATTTACTGTGTCGTATAATTTGGGATAATCCTCTGTTAATAGCATGCTGCGTTTAGTCAAGTTCTTATATCTATGGATACACTATATGTCGTGTGTGCGAATGTGTGTGGTGTCGTTGCGGTCGTTTACAGGGAGGAGTGGGAGTGGTAAACCATGACCCACCCAATCCGAGTACCCGTGTGACAGGCCTGAATGTCTGTCAGACAAAAACAACCAACATATATATACACACACACACTCTGCAAACTAGCCAAGCACACTGCAGTAGGCTGTGCCCGTTAAATTACGGAATGGCGCAAAATGTTTTCATTTGTTTTAAAAATAGCAACTGTGATTTTGAGTGCTGGAATTGCGCACTGGAGAAATCTACATGATTAAAAGAACGTAACATGTTTTCACGTACAAGCATTCAAGGCTAGCTTGACGCCGGTGGTTTATATGTATTCGTACATGCATTTAATGCTTGTGTATATACACGAACATTTGTGTGCGTATTTTAACGGCTGTTATTTATTTTTCTACACTTTCTTTTATCTCTCTTTTTGTATACAAATCTGTATGGCGATAATAAAAAAGTACTTTATAAATAACTGCATTGTTTTTGTACGTAAATGTAACAGTTGTTTTCAATGGGAAATTATAAATGAAAGCTTTGAATTACAGCGAATGAAGATTGAAATATACATCAACTTTATAGGAAATAAAATGCTGAATTAAATATGTAGGTTTTTTGTAGAAAAGCTTGTTGTGTTTACATGGATATATAAATTTGTTTTGACGCTTTTAGATCAGAACTGAGTGTGGAATTACCTGAAACATACATTCAATGCAATCCGAAGTGAACTTTAAAGGACTAGGAATTTATAAACGAGTGTACACTATAACGCAAGTATGTATTTAGTTAGGACTCGGTGTTAGGTTCATTATAAGCGAGGTTCCACTGCATGCGGGTTCATTATACGTGCTGCAACAGCTGTTGTCTGTTCGTTGTTCAATCTTCTTAGTTTATAGTTGTTCATTAAAGAACATTCATTTCTTCTACCTGTCCGCTCAAGATCTCTATACTTGTGTATGGATTGTGATTGTTATTTGTTCAATCAGCGATAACATACGCCAAAAAAACACACATACAAGGTCATAAAATCACCCGTGTACTATTTCCATTTTTATCAACATTTAATCGCCCTGTAAATATTCATTGAATTGGTGCATCAACCATATATTAGTAATAAATTGGCATTCTAATTGCGAGACACGTGCATGTAAAAACAATGTGTCTGTTTAGATACAACCCGATATATATATATATATATATATATATATATATATATATATATATATATATATATATATACATATATATGTATGTAAGTATTTATGTTGTCTCGACGCAGGCCATAGTTTGAATGACGATTTTACTAATTAAGTGTACTGCGTTCATACCTATTTTGCAGTAGCGTGACCAGTAATTAACTTCTGATTGGAGCATGGCACTTTATTAAGTGCTAAATGCATTAAACCCGTGCATTCTTATCGCTTGCCGCCATCTTTTCTGTAGTTCTTGGGATGATTATTGCGAAATGTACTAAAACCCGTTGTAAATATATGGTTTTTAAATTACAGCGTAGCTATAACAGTTTTTAAGTCTATAAACAGTGTTACGTAGCTAACTAAAAGCATAATTTGAGAGTTGTAAAGCCCGATTTACACGGTGAGTTTTCTCATGAGTTTTCAAGTGATTTTATTCAATGTCGCTGTTTTATCGTGTAAAATGTCGACATTTTGACCAAATGAAAATCCACTTGAATTCTCACTTCAATTTATCAAGTTAGAACATGTTCTAATTTTTGGGCAAAATAACCTTGAATATGGTAACTTTTTAGTGATATTTATATTTCAATGTTGGTTACCAACCTTTCATGTGCTTTTTTATGCGCCATTCTCAAAAATTTGACATATCTACTGACTAAAAGAGTGTGTATTAATATCTATATTTATATAAAACTAATTATTTTAATGTTAGATGCCTGTTTCGTGAAACTGGGTTCAGACCTCCAAATTGATAGAGGTTTATGTGGTTCATCTTGAAAAAGTTTCAAAACACTTAATTACAGTATTTGGAATTTTTTACTATAAAATGTTTATAACCTATAACCCACCATCACTGAATTCTTTGTTGCTGTTGTGTGTGTTTACTGCAATTGCTATACATTGCTTTTGTTTTCTGTTCAAGTTCTTCATTGTAAAGAAATTAGTTACATTTAAATATACTGTTACGGTTGAGTTATTTAGCGGGTAGAGTAACTTAATTTAATTTTTGATACTAAAAAGTTGGTAGTGCTTTCTTTTCGTGGTAAAAACCAATCAAATATAGTTGCAGTGTAAATTGTCTCACGAAACTTGAATTATCAAATGAATGACCAAATTATTTCATTTGAATTAAATCATGAGAAAACTCACCATGTAAATCGGGCTTAAAACGTACATAAAAATTCTTCATTTAAACAACATTTTTAAATGTTTATTTTTAACAATACTTTTACCATATATGTTTTATTTACCATAATTAGTAAATATTGTTCTGCATTTTTGCAAAGATTATATGAAAATAAATATTATTGTTAGTTTTAAATAAAATCCAGTGTTCTAGAATCTCGTTCCTTTGACATTGAATAAAAGAAAATCATTTGGTATATAATTCCATACCTTATCTTATTCCTTATAGATATTCATCAAAGATTTAACCCGCATTTACAAAAAAAATCAATAAAATACAATGTACATGGCTGTCTAGATGTAGACTGTGCTTTAGATTAACGAACGATATACAAAACAGTATTTCAAGTTCACTGTCACTGGTAATTAGAACACATGTATACACTGACGATCCTAGAGGAAGAAGAACCCGAAGCAGGATCAAGTTATCACCACAATGATCTGAAACAAGTGATGAGCGATTGATCCAAGGTTTAGTCCTGATGGAAAGGTCATTGTCGTTGCACAATTTAAGGCGACTGCTAATCGTGCTTGCATACTAAGGTTGCGCCTGCATTTTGACGCTAAATGTCGATGAATTTATCGTATTGACCTTTGCCGAAGCGTGACGTTTTGTTTAAACAAACAGCCGCCTACGATGCGCACTTGCGATTTATTTTATTCCATTGCATTGAGAAACATTGGGCGTGAAAATGTGGTGAATATTATTTAACAAATGTTGCAAACGATCATTTATTATGTAAGGTTACGTTGCAAGGAATATTGAACTTAACATCAACAAGTAGACATATTAATGGACGAATATTTGTTTGACAATTTTGTTGGAGATTATTCGGTGTAAAAAGGATTCTGAAAAAGAAATTCTGATATATTTTTACTTGACCTTCGTGCGAAGCAAATGTATATTTATTTCAAACTTGACTGAACAGACACAAGCTTTGTGTGTGTGTCAGTGCGTTATATTAATATCGTTGAATGTATGTATGGATGCCTGTATGTATGGATGTATGACAGAAGGTCACAAGGACATTCCGGCGGCTGAAATAACGAGCCTACTTGATGTCGATGCTATATAAAGGTTACAAAGCACTGTTTGTCCATTTATACGAGCTGTCAGTGTTGTGCCATTGACTCAGTTCTCTTTTTTTATGCATCAGGCTGTTTAAATATCATTCATCTTTTACTTTGAAACGCTGTGCAAAGCCAGACGAGAATACGCACTGAAAACAATTAATAAAAAAATGTATGCAACATTTTTTAGGCAGGTTACATTAATTTTATAAACTCTGGTACCATCGAAAGTATGTTTCAATTATACCTAATGTACATTCGCATCAGTGAGACACGTGACCGGCTGAATTATATATAGTGCACGCTCAGTAGGGCTATTGGGATTTATTCTTTGATGAACAATGTTACAATTTAGTTTCGATTTTATTATCTATTGTAATATTTCACAGAATTTGTTTTGTTATGACGTAGCACCACCAGTAAATTTATTATTACAAGTCAAGCAGTCAGGAATATAACAGTAGAACGGCGTATATAGTCTATCCATAGATATAAGAACTTGACATGATTCCTTAATAGGTAGGGTGGTACCCTTCACAGCAGGAGAGGCCATAAACTACTAGTAGTGGCGGTATTCAGGTACATTTGTAATGCTCTTAGCGGGAAAGACAAGAGACATTTTGTCTATAATTAAGACGTAATAATAATTTATTGAATATTACATTTATTTATGTTAATTTGTATTATTATTGTTAAGATGTATATCATATTTTTGTTGTTATTTTTCAAAATGTATTTATAAATTTCTGAATACAGCTCTGCTTTTTATTCATTTACTGTGTCGTATAATTTGGGATAATCCTCTGTTAATAGCATGCTGCGTTTAGTCAAGTTCTTATATCTATGGATACACTATACCAATGGACATCTTCATTTTCATAGACTAAATATCAGAATTTCAAACCTAGTAATTATACTCTCGTGCAGGAAGAACTAACAAGTTAATTCACGTTTAGATTTATTTATCCACAGCAACCAATTATCGGCAATCTTGCATTTTGTACGTCTCAATTGTTGAAAGCATGGCTGACTGCGTGTGCACTGTCCACAACCAATGTTGCTGTTGTGTTGTGCGTTATCACTTCAGCTAACAATAGGTATATATTATGATTTATGGAATTAACAGGCCGTACGGTTGTTGTACAATGATATAGTCTATCCATAGATATAAGAACTTGACATGATTCCTTAATAGGTAGGGTGGTACCCTTCACAGCAGGAGAGGCCATAAACTACTAGTAGTGGCGGTATTCAGGTACATTTGTAATGCTCTTAGCGGGAAAGACAAGAGACATTTTGTCTATAATTAAGACGTAATAATAATTTATTGAATATTACATTTATTTATGTTAATTTGTATTATTATTGTTAAGATGTATATCATATTTTTGTTGTTATTTTTCAAAATGTATTTATAAATTTCTGAATACAGCTCTGCTTTTTATTCATTTACTGTGTCGTATAATTTGGGATAATCCTCTGTTAATAGCATGCTGCGTTTAGTCAAGTTCTTATATCTATGGATACACTATAATTGTGCACAGCTGAGTGTGTACACGCACAACCAGTCATTAGTTTTAATCTGTTAATTTACGGTCTTGAGAAAATTGTACAAAACGCATGCTGTAATATTTTTTTTGCAGTCCGGCCCACGGCTGTCTGTTGCAATTAAAAAGGCGTAACCGCAACTTTGAATAAGCGTCTGATGATCACTTGGTTGTTTGACGCATGCGTATACCCTGTTCCACCATCATATCCATGACTTCTTGACTTGTAATAATTAGTTTCTTGCTTCTGCACGCTCGGTACCGTTATTGGAATTCATTCTTAATATTTGTAGTGAACATGGTTACAATTTTGTTTGAGTCTTTTTATATTATGGAAATATTTCACAGCCCAAATAACTAACCATTTATGATCCATTGGTTCAGGTACCTCTGTGCTAATTCGGACATATAAGATGAAACCAATCTACTAATTTTGAGTGTGTTCATTTCAGAATATACCTACCTTGGTATTTCCCAATACATATTTGTCAAACGCATTAGCATGTTATTTGAGTATTGTGAAATTGTGAGTCAACGACCTTTCTGGCACATTTCTTGGCCAGTGTTTTTATTTTTTAGAAAATATGAAAAATCCCGTAACGAATGATGTGCGAATGAGATGTTTGTGTAAATATTTTGGCTGGAGCTTATTGTAGCGTAGGTTTGCTTATTTGATTACTTGCACAATTTTATACTTTAATGTTCAGTGGAATCCGCATATAGTGAAGTTGAAGGTAGTAGGAATCTGGTTCACTATAAGCGAGTGCACACTATGACGAAAGTATTATGTTTTGTATTTAGTTTTGACTCAGTGACATGTTAATTATAAGCGAGTTTTTACTACCTTGTAACATAGTGGATATACATCGAGTATAGTTCGTTCCAAGATTAAATCTGGGATAATCCTCTGGTATTAGTATCCTGCGCTAATGCTTGCGAGAATCACTTTTATTTCTCTAGAAACGAATAATAAATAATATGATGTGTATAGTTAATGTGCTTGATGTTTTGTAGTTATATGATGATTAATACTGGATTACACCAATTATATAAGCAATAAAAAGCAATCAGTGGATCAGTATGTGGTGCTGCGTGGTGTATTGTTACGCTCAGTACTGTGATATTTCCCGTATAGCATTTTGTATTGTTGCAATCGTATAATCAACATCGAATGCGGCCGTCAAAATCCCGCTGGGCTGCAAAACAAGTGACAACGTTGATTATACACACACATGCCCGGTATCTGGATCAAGGAAACCAGAACAATCCAATAACGAAATAATGAAACTCACTGACGATAAAATAAACTACAACAGAATACACCGTCAACTAAATGATACAAACACGGTATATGCAAAACAGTCTCGCTCGAAACTTTAAATGAAATGAGTGTAATATGATTCCAGGATAATATTCGAAATTTTGTAATATGTATAGCAAGCGGTAAACAGCATAATGTTAAGCGAAAAGGTAGAGGTTCTACTGTATTTTAGACGCGGTGACGTTACAGCAATTTATAGAAAACTTCATTACAACTTTGTTGCTAAGCAGGTTACTGATCATTTGCGTGTAACTAAAAATATGTATTTATTTTCGACACACAACATGGCACAAGAATCTTGCCAAATGATTTGTCGTGCCATTAATATGACCTAGTGCAGTGCAGTGCACTTACCACTGAGCACATGTGTGCGTCTGCGCATGCGTACGCATGTGTTGTGACGTACGCGCTCCGTACCGGGTGTCCCAAGAAAACTGAGACATAGAGAATTAACAATATAAAAATATTCTGAACAATACATTTTAGAGCAAAAGTATAAATAAAAAAATTGGTCGGAATTAAAAACTACATAATATGATGTTATGTTCAGTGCTCAAATATTTTTGTATATGACGAGTAAATCAAGTTTGAAATATTGCATTTTAATGACAGATCAGGAGGTCATGGTACACAAATTGCAGGTAGTTTTGTTTATTCCAACTAGAAATAATCAAAACAGCGTTTTTGTTTCACGACTTCCAAATCTGTCATTAAAATGTAGGATTTAAAAATTGATTTACTCATTATGGAAACATATCTGAGCACTGTACATGACGTCATATTATGTAGTTTTTAATTCTGGGCAACTTTTTTATTTACACTTTTGCTGTAAAATGTATTGTTCAGAAGTAATCATGATTTTTCTATATTTACATGTTAATTCGCTATCCTTGGAAATTCGGTATGTATGTGCTCTGTGATTAAAACAAGTTTGAAACCTTTGTGTGTCTGGCTGGTTGCTATATATGTGCATGTATGTAATTAGTGTTCGTTTTGTACTCGTCATTACTGTCCCTTATTACTAACGAATGCACAAACATACACTATAACATGTAGCATCTCACTCGACAATATAATAATGCTGTATATGGATTGTAAACCTCTGTTCATTGGTGGATATTTGTGTAAATACTACACACTAGAATGTATATATATATATATATATATATATATATATATATATATATATATATATATATATATATATATATATATATACATACATGTGTGTGTGTGTGTAGATATGAATACGTATGTATTGTACGAACCTCTGTGTACTGAATGCATATTTGAATCCACTACTCACTCATATGCATGACTGATATTATTAATAACGTGCATATATGATTGTATATATTTACCGCGGTAGTATTTGTTGGCCGGTAGCCAGCGCCGTGCACGGTTGCCGCCCGAATTAATACTGATGATTGATACACTGGAATCCGATGTACATAAATCGTAGCCTCGATTTATGCTACATACAATCGGGATACATGATATCACTATAGATACAATCACACATAGTCTATTCTATCTAGAACATTTGTGCTCTGCAAATGCGTTAACAAATAATATGAATATAGATTACATTTGGAATGAAATTAAAATCAGCCATAGTAAAAATGTATCAAGGTTTTGAAATAATAACTGAGTATACAAATAATTCATTAATGTATATACTCGTTTGAATAGAATGCCGTTTTTAATTAACTAGAATTATTAATAAATGAGTTTGATGTTATTTAATAAACAATGGTGACCTTGCAATGTATTATTCATTGATTGCAAATTACATTTTTAAATATATTACTGGTTGTATATCTAACTTTATTTTGCAAAATTTCATCATCCTGAAACTAAAGTTAGTTCCGAAGAATATAGTACAGAGTGCGCAGTGGTTCCAGCAGCTTATTCATGAAAAACTAGGACAGCGAGCTTTTTAATTATCCTGAAGCTTTGCTATCTAGGTCATCATTAGCATCCTGTACTTTTCGATTTTTTCTACTCGTTCTTCGAATCTTCAATGTATATATTTTCTAATTAGAGTTCTCTTCATTCTTTGACCTTGAGGGATTCTGTATCTGTAGCATTTTGACATTAATGAGAAAAGTTTCTGATGTTATATACAAGTTTAAATTACTTTCTCTAGCTATATAACTGTCACTGTGTAATATACACACAAAATTTTATCAAATGTAACATTTTTATTAACAGATATATATATATATATATATATATATATATATATATATATATATATATATATATATATATATATATATATATATATATATATATATACAGTAAACTTCGCTTATAACCAGTGGCGTAGCTAGAAATGTTGGGCCCCTATGCAAGTATGGTCGGAGGGCCCCCCTCCCATGTTGGTCATAATTTTTAAAAATACAAAATATTAATTTTCCTTGTTAATTTTTTCTTATATTTTTATTTTCTTTTATCCTGATGATATTATGTATTTTTTCTCAGTTCACTTGTCCAAGGTAAGGCCCCCTACACTCGTGGGCCTCTATGCATTGCACATGTTTGCTCTACAGTAGCTACGCCACTGCTTATAACGAACCTCAATGGACCGACGAAAATAGTTCGCTATAAGCGAAGTTCGTAATAAACGATAAATATTAGAAATTCATTCTTTTTATTAATGCATAGATACATGTTTCAAGTAGGTACATATTATGAAGAACTGTTTTGCAAAACTAGGCAAATCCAGATTTGTTCAAAATTAAGTTAGATATTGTTTCGTAATACATAAACCTATGTACATTAACAATAGTTTTTAAGAAACTTATTTGAAAAAATCGTTTATTTTACTTTTGTTTATATTTATTATTATTTTTATTTCTTTACAGCAAAAGCTTTACGTATATTCTTGGATATTACGTAACTCATAATTGTACTTCTTTAACACATTGAATACAGTGAATAACTGACAGCGTTCAGTAGACTTGACTGTATGCGGAATTGAAAGATTTTCCCCTGATTATTTGGTCAAATGTCGTTTTATGTTCGTTATAACCGAAAATTTGTGCGATTATAACAAAAATTAAGGTTCGTTATACCCGAAAGTTCGTTATAAACGGGTTCGTTATATGCGAAAAAAATAACACATGTTTAATGATACTTCAGTTCGTACTTTATAGATTGGTTCGTTATAAGCGAAAGTTCGCAATAACCGGGTTCGTTATAAGCGAAATTCACTGTATATACATGTATATTATTACAGATATGCAATATTACCGTCTTTTTCTTCTTCACTGTATTGTGCTGAGTGAATATTTAATTTAAAATATAACGAAAAATATTGTCGTTGGAAATCCAACGAATATTAGTTCGATTTTCATAAACTTTATAATAAATTGTATTTTGCATTTTGCCATGACCTCACTTGATGCGAGATGCACCTTTACAATTCCCGTGAGATAATACAAGCAGTGACTACGTTACGGACTGTACGTTCAATGTGAACCAGCCTTGGTGGGATGTAAACGATAATAAATATAAGACACCGGGTCTTGCTAAAACTTCCGTTGCACTTTAGAATTTACGTGCACTAAACATTTTATATTTCCTGCCGTGCATACACGCCTTTTTTCGTTGTAATCTTCCTTAGTGTGCTTGTATTTGCCGCCATTATATATATATATATATATATACATGAACAGCGACTAGATCTCTAGTTGTATGCAGCTAAATTTAACACATAGTTTTTTGTATCGATAATACACGTTGACGTTATTCTGTTGTTGGTTGCTTCCATAGTTTACGGACCACTAGATTCCGTGCTCGTTACTAGATTTTGTTTTGTTTTACATTTGCTACAACCTTCGATCCATTGCAAGTCTCGTTTGCGCCGATTTCATGTTACAGTGCTGTGTTTCTTGATCAAGATTCGGTGCAAACAGTTTGGCGCGATAAGGTTCGGTTAACCGGCTAATATATAACCAGTTAAATGTCTTGTATACTCTGTTACTAACTCCGGGTTTATGCCTTACACATATACCCGAATAATTAGCGAGTTTTAATGGCATCTGTGTAATAATGTAACCGTAATGAACTTGGTATGATTTTAAACCACAACAAATGTGGCGAAAAATGTGATATAAAACTTTAGTAACATTATTTTTATTATTTTCGCTGATTATAAGTGCGTTTTACATTTCAAATTTTCATCAAACGTCAAAATCATAAACAGTGACCATGGACTGATGTGAACAACTTCAAATTTATTTGTCCTTGTTTTGATTCGTGACGAGCACTGATGAAGCATTTGAAGGATTGTCCGTTTTTTGATGGCCAGTTTGGTCAAATTTAAATGATTTAAAGTTCGCCTGATGTAAAACCCATTTACGAGATTCAAATTAAAACATTTTCAGTTGGAGTTTCCTCTAGACGTTTTCGTTATTCAAAATATTTAAACTCTTCGCTTAAGGACTTGGTCGTAGAAATGAAACCATAATTGTGTCTTAATAAACCGCCTTGTAACGAATCATTGTAAATTTATCGCTTTTTTAAGTGCACAAAAACCGCGTTATGTTGAATGAGCGTTAATCGGATTAAAGTTAAGCGCTGGCCTTATTGTAGTTGGGTCTGATTACGTCACAGGAATTGTGCCTAACCTAACATACATGTACAATGTTGTCATACATGCAAGCAAACACATTTCCATATGTATGTTTGCATTATGGATATGTAACGTAAATACACACACACATACATACATATTGCATATATGCACGCATGCGTGTGTATGTGCATGTCTATAAACATGCATGTTCAATGTTAGAGAAGCGAATACAGAGAGCATTGGAACTGTGCAAGGCTACAGCACGTCGCCGATCAAGCCAGTTGATTAAATATTTGTGTACGAAAAACGATAATTCCTCTGACATTGCACAGCCTGTGCCATACCATCGCCGCCATCTTCTTCTTCGTTGTATTTTGCTTGTTAAGGAAACTTCAGAAGCTTGTGTAGGATTATACGTTTGTAGAAGATTGATGGATTGTTTACTTACAGTGAAACATTTGTGTTGTTGCGTCTCATAGACTTCACAAGCGAGTGAATCAGTCCTGTGACCTTTGTTTTATACTTAACGTTTATTGTAAATAAATTAATCCAAGCGTTAGCCCGACTGAAGAGTCTAAATATCCGGTGACTTCATATCCGGTTCGGTTGCATTCTGTATTCAAACTTGCGACCGTTCTAAGATAACATTTGGTTACTTTGTAGATCTGGTTTGGAAAACCATATTGTTTTATGAATTTAACATTGTTAAAAAATGTCTGAACTTGTTTGAAAAATAACACGAAATTTACTTGTCAAAATGTGGAAGTATTATCGCTCAAGATTGAGACGTCACTCAGTCTCTACAAGTTATTTTGAATCAACTGAAATTGTGCTCTTGTTTACTTGAACTGTGCTCGCATATCTGTCGTGGAATTTTCTGGCTGCAAAGTCAGGCTTCATTTCGTAGAAAACTTGTTATTTATTACAGAGAGAAAGTCGCTCCAATTATTATTGTTATTCGGATGTAACTGAACGATTACAGTAGGTCAACTTATGTGTACGTTGTGACATCATTGCTTACAGATAAACAATTTCCTTTTACTTATCACACGCAGCACAGTGTTGTGCATTCATTGCGAATTGTGTGCAAAAAAGTGTATTTAAAATCTGCTTGATTTTCGTCTCGAATTTGGCATTTCTTTATAAAGATACTTGTCATTTGCAATGGATTATCATTAGTTGCTGACATTACTAAACCGATTGCTGATGTGTTAGCATATACAGTACGGCCTTTGCTTTATCCTACTTCGATTAACGCTAATATAGCGCGGTTTTTTTTTTCGGTGAACGCCCAAAAAGCGCTCCATTTTCGAGGATTCGTCGTAACGCGCATTTGAAGACCCAGAATTACGGAAATTATGGCTCAATTTATAGAAACTGACGCTGTATTAAAATTAACTCGTATAACGCTGTTTCATTTAGCGCTCTTTCTTCAGGAACGCGTCTAAAGCGACCGAAGTCTTAGTGTATATTCTGTGACGTTAAAAGCGCAATTGTGATTACGTGCACGCCCACTAGCGTTTGTGCTTGTCTATCTTCATGTTGTGCCCACATGCACGAACATTTACACTTCCTGTGTACCCCTGCACCCCTCGATGGCAGTCTGGTACACCCAGAAGATGCTCACCACCCTAAGACTGCTTCATTTCATCCGTAGAAGGTCACATGTCAAGCGTAACACGCCGGGTCAGTATATCTCGCGGTTACCATAGCCAAAAACATAAAAGATATATATTCATTGTAGATTATGTTTGGTCAATTGTTGTTAAGTAATCTGTTGATATTTTGTGGTTTCAGAATTTTGTTATTTGCTTGATAATGACCAAAAACCCTATGGTCGAAACGTCGCATATCTGTGGTCATCTTTGATGATGCGCCACTCGCAGCGGGCATAATAGCCCCCTTTTCCCCCGGTCATTACGCCCGTGGTGTGTCTAGTCCAAATATACGGACAGAAGGTCGTGTTTGTAAGAAAATATTGCTCTCATCTCATGAATTCGTGTGATGTATGTGAAGTTGCAGCTGCTGAAGTACATCATAATATGCTTCTTGTTGTGCCGCACTATTTCATATATCTCTAACCCATACATACACATGTACATACAGACACACATACTAACTAATAATACATACATGTGTAGACTAGTTCATGCATGTTTCGTTTCACAGAAACATTAGTTCTCATTTCTAAAACACATTATAGAAGTAATTGTTTTTCTTCACATAATGTTTCAATGAAAGCTCCTTTTGCTTTCATTCTGTTGATTTCATTCTCGTGACTCAAATTATAGTGTATTATTACGTATATTTGAGTCAGGTTTTAAGAATACACGGCATTTTAAATTTTTGTATAAGTCATTCTATACCTGCAATAAAAGTTCAAAATTAACATTGATGATGAATTATTATGATTGCATACATTTTCTAATTTTCAATTTCATGCTAGGTTGCATATGTTTTTATACAAAAAAATAAATATACTTGTTGATTTTATTATTTATGACTAAGCAAAAATTTTGACAATGTTCGTTGTCAAATGCAGTCCAAAATGGCTTAATCTCAATATTGACGTTACACATTATCATAATTATTATTACAACGACCCATTTGATAACTAAATCGTGTTTTTTGTTCCACAATTAGTTTGATTAAGTTTTCTCGGCTCTGAAATTAATAATCATATAATTAATCATGGTGTTTAAATCGCATATGTTTTTGCTACTTAATTTTTTTTGTATACTTCATTTTTTCCCATCATAAACAAACATTTTGTATTGCGTCATTCACATATGTCGATATAATTATTGTTTTTTTCTAGGCCAATCTTCCCAAGTTGCTCTAGACTTGTTCGTATTTATATTACCTTGAAACGATACATGTTTTTACTGTAATGAACTTGAACTGTTAATGTATGTATATAATATAAAAAAAAAAACATGTTTATCTGTGTGCGACACGCCCATACAGTAATACCAACCATGCGGTTTAACATCTGAGATTTGGTTATCTGACATATGATACCAAGTATCCTGCTGGTAATGTACTTCAAAGCAAATATACCAACCTACGTTTAGATACATTGTTGAATCAATACATATAACAATTATATTTGTTGTTACCTTGGAATCAAGCAATTTTTACTAATGGGTATTCAATAATACAAGCACTATTTAATGTATCGTAGTATAAAGATATGTTTATAGAATTTTAACTACTGTTGTTATTATTAAAATTCTGTAAAATGAATAGTAAAAACGTTGGTATTTTTCAAAGCTTTAGTTAGATTCAGGGCTGTATTAGCGACAAAACCCTCGTGCTAAATTTCAAATAGCGAGTGCAGTATAGAAACTATACTGTCAAATCAGCCGAATCTATAGTATAGATTCTGCTGATTTTACGATTGCACTACTAGCTAAGTTCATATATAATATTGCAACTGGAACGAATACTTGAAAATATGTGTTGGAATTTCAAAACAACCTTCGCCATTTCTTACTGCGTACTGAGATATATTTGTGAATAATACGCAAGAAAATACAGTACTACAATTTGCGAATGTAGTTGGTATTCAAATACCTTACACGCAACATGTATTGTCCGATCTTGTTTGTACGTTTTAGTGATTTTTAATACCTTTTGTGCAGTGCAAAGTTCGCCTACATAAACTGTGTAAAAGCCTTTGTATCACCTGAGCCATCTCTGATCTTGTTTTAGAATCCGAGTTTATGTTTTCGCTTGTGTATTACTAAGACGTGTCTCTTGTTTATAAGAAACAGTGCTTTGATCACTTTTTACATAAACTAGAAGAAGTCTACGTAAAATTTAAACAACATTAAGCCTTTATTTCACAATCGTTTGGCAAGAAAGATATATTTAAAAAAAATTGTGACAGCTAAATTTCACTTATTGCTGTTGATCAATTAGGTTAATCTTAATTAAAAATTGTTATCTTAATGAACGTGGTCGACTTTACCGTGTAACCGAATTTTAATTACGGTCCACACCCATATTCATACACCTGTATAATTTTTTTTAACCTTACTTTTGGTTGTTGACTTCTGCATAATGTACAAAATCGATGGTGATTTATTTACCACATTTCTAATGCAAGTTGTTCTTACTTGTTCGTTATCTGCGTTATGCATTGTTCGTTCATGTTCGCTCTTTTGTTCGAAGTAAAATCTGTGGATGTTTTATCAACCAGGTAATTTATTAAATACGTTTTTTTGCATCTAGTAGTCTTCGTTGATGTAAAAGCAAATTCTTTCTAACATCTGATTGTAGAATTATAAAGTAGTCTGTATTATATCCCAACTGGAATAACTCAAAAGTCAGAACGTAAGATCGCGTAAGATGGATGTATCTGTCAATTTCTACAAGGTTTTATTTCTTGTTACTCTATTTTCAATCGAAGCGGCGTTTCCCGTATCAATTGGAGCGAAGAAATATGAAGATAGAAAATAATGTTCTACTCTTTAGAAATGCAGTAAATATTCTGTAATTTGTAATTGGGCAGTCGAAAGATAAATACTGGCTGTTTTTAATAAGTTTTTTTTTTCTTAAGTTACTGTATTTTAAACAGCTTTCTTTAGCTACAATGTATTATTTACGCATCAGCTTGTTTTTTTCCAACATTATATTACATTATTCGTACCGTTCCACAACATGCTGAGACTTGTCCAACCATGTCAAAATGCATTCTTCACACGAACCTGTGCATGTTAAAAATTCCGCGTCCATACCGAAAATAGATCCGAAAACACAGAAACACACTTCCTGCTGTACAAAACTGTACACCGTTGCCACGTCTCTCGCTGTGCATACATGGTGTGTACGCATGCGTGACCTTGTAACTGGTGTGAAGTTAGTGATAAGTCATGGTGACAGTCGCTGAATCGACGACAATGGTTCCTAGTGAGATATATGATACGAAATTATGATAATCAGTGTGACCTTGGGGCATCATTGTTACATGTCATGTACGGTACACACGTGGACACGCAAAACGCACAAGGAAAATAAGTGAGGTTAGAATGAAAATGCAACTGTCATTCAACTACTTCGAAGAGATAATACTGAGCTTGTAATTGTTCGAATACGTATTGGAATTTGGTAAAACAAAATGAAGGTTTATGTTTAACTATAACTGTGGATGGAATCAATGAGATATACAGGTTATGTTATATTTTGTAATAAAAAGAAATTTAATTATCGCGAGTGTCACATTTCAGAGAGTTAGTCTTTGCTATGTGGTACGTCGCGGTGGTCTACCAATGAGTCTGCATCTATGTTGCAGGTAAAAACTTGCACGGACGATGACGTGAGTGCTTTAAGCATAGGTAATAACACTTTTCTTATGTATAAAATTAAAGTACAAGTGCGGCCGTAACAGCACCCGACACTGGCCACACAGGCGTCCATATAACAGGACTATTTATAAACATTTACAATACCGGTGCACCGAGATGAATGCAGAATTAGCAGTGTTACAAACGGCGGAAGAATGTTCTATGATCTATTAATACAGTTACTGTTTACAAGCGAAAGTAAATCATACATTTATCGATTCCAATTCCAGAATGATTGGCAATCTAAATGATTTTACAGTTTAGTGCCTGTATTTAATGTGCAGTAGCAATTGAAACGGCCAAATTTAGATGCATCAATGTGGTATATTTAACAAATCCGAAGTTAATTTTGAACTTCAGTTCAGATTGAAAAATTAATAAAGTTGGGAATAAAAATGTCCCAAGCATTTTAGAACTGATTAAGAGATTTAAAATACTTCTAATTCAATATTTTTTGTCAATATTTGAAGGTTTTTTTTAAGTGGTTAACAAAAAACATATTGAAAAAAACTCATGACAATATTCATTCACCTTAATTAATTAAATTTTAAACAGTGATTCATTAGATTCTAATCGATTTTTCGTTACGGCGGTATGCACACAAGTATTGTGATTTGAAAGTACGTTTTTTTTTTGGCAGTATTTTTGAAGGCCTCACCTTAGAAAATATTTGGTTCTGCGTATATATTTTTCGTTAGTAAATTTTGTTAAAAGTTTTTACACTTTGTATATAAAAGAATATTCTCAGTTCTAAAGTTCATCGTCAATATTATTAAAAATAACTATTATTTGACGAGTTCATAAAACTTCTTCTTAATAAGAAACAATATCCTCTATTCGTTAAATAATATAACACATGAGTTGAATTATCATATAATCAACACCTCCTTTGTCAGTAATTTACCAGAAATTAATTTGACGATTTATTGAAACAAATATATATTTACAAAACACAATATTACAAAGAATTATCTTTAATACTAATACGGAAGATTATGTTACAGTAACACGGGATTATTAATTAATATAAATTCATTCGCAGAGTATAATATTTTCGTTAATCGTTATCGAGATTGTTAAGTCTTGCTTGGAAATACTATCCGGCATTTTACACTTGTCTATTACAGATTCTCTGTTATGATTGTTGAATTTGACGTCTGCACATTTGTGCGTGTGTGTGTTCTTGAAGTTTTGCGCCGACGACGCCGTGCAAGTATGAACGCGTTACTGACAACATGACCTTGGGCCTCTCAGTGCATTGCTGTTATTTGCGAATTCAGATTTACGACCCGGCCTGTCAGACGTCAGCGTGCGATCGTAGTGTGCGCTGAACTTTGGGTCGCCGCTCGCCGTGCACTTGTTATCCTCCACCGTCATTTATTATTATTACTGGTTTGACAGTTGTTCTGGATGTTGAACCTTGATTGGTTTACTGTATTTGTCCGCGGCGCTCAACACACAAATGTTTATTGTGAACGTGCCTGTTTTTTGTTTCGTGTTTCTGTGGCGTTGACTGAATTGTTTCGTTGCAGATTTTTTGGTGCTCTATAAGTGTGCAAAAAAACCCGGAGGACAACTGAATTAGGTGAGTTTTAGTTTCTTTTTGATCGTCCTGTATAAAGGCGAATGTAATTTAAAACAAGCCTTTTTATTTGTATAGTCTGTACCGGCTTGAAACAAAACAATATCACAAAATCAACAGTAGGCTAGGGTTGAAAATAATCTGGAAATAATTCCGAACAACTTTTTTGTTTCAGTTACACTTTTGCTCTAAAATGTGTCGTTTAAAATGAATTTTTCTATATTTACATTTTAATTCCCCATGTCCTAGATATTTTGCTACACCCGGTATATGAAGATTGCTTAATGGTGCACTAATATCTAGTGTTATTATTGTTTATAGTTGTATGTTTTCATTGGTTAATGTTGTTTTGTTGTTACGTTGCATGTTCTGTGCAAATAGTATCGTGTTACGTGTCGTGTGTGTGTGTGTGTGTGTGTGTGTGTGTGTGTGTGTGTGTGTGTGTGTGTGTGTGTGTGTGTGTGTATCTCTAAACATGTACGTGTCTTATCAGTGTACATTCGTACATAGGAAAAAACATAGTCGAGTATAAGTGTAACATGATATTTGAGAGTAGGTAGCATTAGATAATACCTGTGAAAGAGCAGCTTCTGCTGAAATTAATCACAGCATCACACAACCTTTGCTATAAGGCCCAGATACGTTGGCCGTAAAGCGAAAAGCCGTATAACGAATCAAGCAGTGCATTTTCGGCTGAAGGTTTTTTTTTAGACATTCTATTGAAAATTTCAAACGGGCCGTTTGTGCATCACTGATATGCATATAATGCATGCATCTGTACAGCTTATATGTTTAGAAAGTGACGCACTCTCTTTTAACTTCCACTGGAAACACTAGACCAGTGTCCCTCAACCTTTATAAAGTCGCAACCAAGTACCATGCGACCTTCCGCCAAACATTTTCATGAAACGAAAAGATATTTCTTTAGCTACTGTTCATTCGACTGCGGCTAAAAATATATTTAACATTTTCAAATAATCTCCGGTGAAAAGTCTTCGCGGCCCACCGGTTGAGAACCCCTGCATTGGACGGCATGTGTGTCTACGTTGTTTTGTGACAATGAAACTCTTTCATGCACTGTATTCCTCGGCGTGTTTGTGGCTAACGATGATGTAATCGGTTGCTACATTTTATAACTTACGATGGTGGTCTGACAAAGATGCGTGTTATGTGTACTTGCAGTTGTAAATGATCGAAACTAAAGTCTGCGCTGAGACATCTTGTAACGGGCATTATTGGAAGTAGATATAGTAAAACCTGGCTGCAATTGAAACCTTCTATTATAAATAATCGTTTAACGCTTTACTTCCTACAGAGTGTTAAACGAAACAGCATTGTACGCGCTCATTTCTATAAATTAATCCCTAATTTCCGTAATTGTATCTTCATGAATCGCGTTATAACGAATCATCATAAATTTAGCGCTTTTTAGGGTCAGGGAACAACAGCGTTATATCGAATTAGCGTTAATCGAATTCTCCCTGTATTTTATTTAACGAAAGTAGGTGTATTCATTCAAATATTTTAAATAATTATTTGGTAAATAATTTTCATCTTGTTGAATGTAAAGATTTGGAATATTGCGTGTAAGGTAAATGAGAAAATAATGAATAAAACAATACGTGTTTAAGGTTAGATTATAATAGGCATCGGCTGGGCAGTGTTTGAGTTCAGTGTATGCGTGAAGCTGGAGACGCAGTAACATCCTGTGTCCACACACACACACGTGTGTATGTGTGTGTGTGTGTTCTTCCTATGGTGAAAGCCGACGTATATGCAGTCAGCATTATAAGTGCCGTTAATGGAGCAATCAAGCTCCATTTATCCGATGCGTCTCCGTGCATTTTCGTTCACCAAATACACACCCAGCCGGCAATGCATCCAGCCAGAACCGGACTAGCACATACACGAGATTATTCTCAGCAAATTTATTTCATAATATGATACTACTATGTAGTAAATTATCTGCTGAAATTATTGCGTTACTAATAGTAAATATACAATTTCCTATTAGTAATAACTGGTAAATTTAGTACATAAACTTCGTATCGAACGGTTAATAATTACCAGGGACGTACTGAGCGAATTTAGGACTGCGGGCCACTTGAGTTTGTTTCTTTTGAAAATATTGATATATTTTCGTGTTATTGTTTTTTAATTATCTTGAATTGAAAATCGTATGAAAATGATAATTAAAATACAAACGAAACTATTCTCGAGTCCTGTCCTGGATTACGCTTGCATCCTCATGTACGGTCGGTACAATAGCGAGCAAAGATCTCTCGCGTCTTGCCCACCATACATGATAGCTGTACGTATGCATGCATGTGTGTATATATGTATTTATGAAGCTATGGTTGTATGTATATATGTATATATCTATGTATGTATATATACCGGGTGTCCCTAGAAATCTGCGACATAAAGAATTATCATATAAATATAGAAATATCGTGATTACTTCTGAACACTACATTTTAGAGCAAAAGTGTAAATAAAAGCGTTGTTCAGAATTCCAAACTGCATAATGATGTCATGTTCATTGCTCAAACATTTTTGTATTTCGAGTATATATTTCAATTTTGTAATACCACATTTCATTGACAGATTAGGAGGTCGTGAAACAAAATCCCTATGGTTTGATTTATTTGTTGTTATAACTCACGACCTTCTCGATTTATAGATAATAATAATTTATAATAGTACACTTTTAATCGAGAAGGTCGTGTTATAACTGAACAAAAATACATGTCATTGTTGTGATCTCCTGTTGTGTCATCAAAATGCAATATTTCAAATTTTAATTTACTCGATATACACAATTATTTGACCGCTAAACAATAACACTATATTATGCAGTTTTTAATTCTGAACAACTTTTTTATTTACACTTTTGCTCTAAAATGTATTGTTCAGAAGTAATCACGATATTTCTATATTTACATGTTAATTTTCTACGTCCAGACACTCGGTATATCGCTGCGTGTGTGTGTGAGCGTGTGTGTGTGTGTGTGTGCATCAGCGGGGTCCGTCGTGTCGGGCCCACGGGATGGGAAACTGTGTCGGCAGTGCTCGGCGCACATCGTGACGTCATCCACTTGACCGGGTCGCGCACCAAGGCCGCCAGACTGTGCGCGCGCAACTGCTTCTATATACACCAGCAGAGACGCCCTGCACACATACAGACACAAGTCTATGCACATGTGTTGCTGCTGCCGCCCGCTCCACTTCCCCGCCGCCGCCAGCAGCGCCTGCTTTCACAGTGTGGCAACCTTGTAGAGATCATTGCCGCCTCCGACAGTGGAATGCACCTTGTACCTCCCACCACAACACTGCCACGTTGCACACTCACACACACACACATTGCACACGGCATAGTAGGTGCGCGCGCAACTCTACGTTAGAAATACGAATTCAGGCAGACTATTGTTTTGTACATCTTGTTCTAGTATGATATTTGTGACTTCTTGAGTTGTTTTTGTTTATTACAGAGTGCTATATTATAAGAATACAAATTCTGTGAAATAGTTCAATAGATAATAAGACGCGAAATAAATACGAATACAGGCAGACTATTGTTTTGTATACCTTGTTCCACTATCATATTCTTGACTTCTTGACTTGTTTTTGTTTATTACAGAGTGCTACATCTTAACAATACAAATTCTGTGAAATAGTTCAATAGATAATAAGACTCAAACGAAATATGGATTCAGGCAGACTATTGTTTTGTACACCTTGTTCCACTATTATATTCCTGACTTTTTGACTTACTTTGTTTATTACGGAGTACTATATCTTAAGAATACAAATTCTGTGAAATATTTCAATAGATAATAAGACTAATAACTAAATTGTAACCCTACTGATTTCAAAAATGGATTCCAATAGCCGTACCGAGCGTGCAATATAACTTATCACACCATGACAGAGATGGAATAAGTGCATTTTAGTAATCGCTGTTTTTATTATATTGAATTTGAAATTACAAAAAAACTCGGGTTGAATTATTTGTGTTGTAGATGAAATTCAGAATGTTACGCAAGGGTTAAAATTTAAAACGAATGTTTGAAAATCTATCTTTCTAGAGGCTCGGAACTTGATGTAAGAAAATATAATCTTCATTTTTCTTTTAGTCGAAAGTACATTATGTGAAATCGGTTATAATGCATGTTTAATGACTGTTTTTTGATTCACCTTTAGTTTTTTCCTAACTGTAATTGGTTGTCATACTAGTGCACTGTATATACTTATTTTTATTGTATTTCAACTTTAAATATATGTTTACCATGCAAAAATAATAGAACAAGTTTCAAATTACCTTGTGAACTGTGTTGGTTATTATTGTATCTAATTCTGTAATCTTTTGATGAATTATTATTAAATTATATCAATTTTCAAAAATATTTAGCTGGTCACTATATACAATTTGGTGTTTGCTAATATGTTAATTTGTATTTATAAAACAATTTATCAATGTTTTGTGGTCAGTAGTTTTTATAATATTCGGTTGTATTTGCTAAAGTGTGAAAAAAATTAACGACGAAAATTTTGATACTAAAATAATTAATTTTTTTTCTGGTTTCCTGTTTACTATATTTGATTAACCTTGTATCGATAAAAAAACATACTCGACACCGATAAAATCGATTACATTATACACCAAGGGCGAGAAACGTCTTATTTTTCCTGAGCTTTCATTTGAAGCCCGAGGGCTACAAATACATCGAGGGAAAATGCTGGTTTCTCCCGAGGTGTACTATTTTTTCCACGATCGGGAGTAGAAACACTTAATTTCATAAACAACGAATTATAAATCGGAGCGAAATTGCAATATTCAGAAACCTTTGGGAATGTTTCCATGCAACGCGTACCATGACAACAGACATTTATTTACAAAAACCTTTGTAATAATAAAAACTCCCTTCCGGAAAGTGTTTTCATCCCTAGGGAGTAAATGCTTCATTTCTGTCCCGCGTTAGACGCCATAGAAACCGACTTCTACTCCCGGACGTGTAAAAATGTAATTATATGTACATACATTGTACAAAATAGTTTACAAATTCGACTTGTACAATCTGGCGTTATTTTTTCTCGCATAGACGCAATAGATGTGCGTGTAACTAGATCCTGGATTATCCTAGTTTCCTTGATCCACATTGAGTCTGGCGACTGTAAACAACCATTTTGCGTGTTCACAACGCAAAAGCTTTGTATATTTGCGTTGGATTGTCCACATGCCCGAGTCTAGCGTCTGTGTGCTGCATGTTTTCGTCACCAGCGCTAGTGTATTCTACAGCTAATTGCGTTGCAATTCTCTGATTGTGTGCATTGTGTTTTAGTCTGCGTTACGTTACGTTATTTGAAGGCTGTACAGTATTTGCCGCAACGGCCGCGTGGTGTGCTGCAAGCGTCCGTGAGTTAGGTCAGTATTTACAACCTTCAGTTTATTGGGCACACGTGTACTGTTATCTGTGCGAGACGCTAAATTAAATACAGAAATCTACTAGTGCGCATCTAGGTACGCCATTTTCAAAGCACTGATGATTATTCGTTGAATTAAACATAACGAATCGTCCTTACAATGGTGCGTTGAATATTTTCGGTATGTCATTTCAATACCAGACATATTGCTTCGTAATCATTTTGTTTAATCTCGCGCTGCATACAATTGATTCCTAGTTCATTTCACGCTTGTCATTCAATGTGCAGTAAATGAAAATTGAAACTGCGTACGAATGGAACAACAAAGCTTATAATTTATTATTTCCTGTTACTTTTACACATTAAAGTAAGTGTGTATTTTCTGTAAGAGATTAATCAAATACACCACTAGTCTGAAATCCCATTGAAATGTACATTCGAGCATGTGTGTTGATATGCGGGAATGAAGAAAATATTCTACAGTGTTTAAAGTATTTTGTATTTTACTGATACATCCTGCAAGTATTTTAAATTACAATATCGATTGTTGAAATACATTCACAAAGGAATTCCTGCAGTTTTCATACTAATATGAGTCAATTCTATACTCAAAACTATATACAATATAACGAGGAAAAGATGTTTAACATTTGGCTGCTTGCGGTCCATTTGTTTTATATCGTATTTCACAAATATTTACTGATAACATCTTCGTTTGTTTATATGCAAATGCATTTGTATATAAAACATGGAACCTCTGACGTCAACTGCATGTGTGTTTATTCATTTAAACTACTTTCTCAAATTACAAACGACAGTGATAAGGCTTCCTGTACTCTTACAATACCATCTGCAATACACACAGTCAGATATACGGCCATAAGTATTTAGATGTAGTGTATTTTCTATTAAAACATACATCAAAATATAATATCTAGGTGTGAAAACATTGTAAATATATTATTTACAAAAAAAAGATACACTTAAATACATTTTTTATCTTTCCAAATCCGTTCTAGTCAGATTACAAGTGAAGCACACTTGCATTCATATACTGTGCGCAGTCAACATGCGCAGTTACTTAAAACTGAGACAAGTATGCGCACGCATACACATTTCAAGGTCATATTGCACAATACAATTTAAAAAGCAACCGATTCGTGAATTTTTTAGTACCATCATTTGTCAAAATTATTATTGTCCGTAAATGTTGCTTAGTAACCGTCGAAAATAAATGTGTATCGTGATCGTTTGGTTATAAATGTTGTATATATATTCAAGGTTAGGTTTGTAGTTTTGTTTCATGAAAACAAGTACGTAATACGGACGGTGAATGTGTTGTTTTATTTTAAACTCATGCTGAATTTAATATGTCTGGCTGCTCATCTGATTTTAATTTGAAATTTAGTTTATTTAACCTTGAATGTCTTCGGATTCGAATGAAACACGATCTTTTTATATGTTTTTTTCAATTTCCTCCTTGCGATTTCCTTCATAAATATAGAAAACGTTTTATTTTATTCATAAGTGTTTTATAATTGCTTTTGGAAACTAGTAATTTCTATTTGACATTTACTTGTTTGACATTAATTTACATAGTTGTTTTAAACATTCGAAACTCGCGTTCAGTATGTTTTAAGGGTAACAGATAGCTGTTACGTGATCTGATTAGTAGTTGTCTGTTGATATATTAATTTCCAATCGCGAACAAATGAATGGTACGGATTCTTTTGCTGTAGTTGTTGAACATTCTCGTGAGTTAGTAACGATCAACGTAATTTATTGTAGAAAATTACACGAATTCCGTGCACTGTGCTTCGATTTTCTCTGCTTGTGATGTTCGGGTGAAATAGGAGGGTTGACCTTTAAGGTCAAAATGGCCCTTACGGCGGTGCGCCGCTAAAACAGAGATCTGTATCTCGACTCAGTTGGCAATCTGTAGTTACAGATCTGTACTTAACATTTTTTTTTTTTACATGCACAAAGTATTCTTTAATCATAATATGGTATATTAAGCTATAATAACACCCATTATATAGGTATAATAATGATTTTAAACTTAGATTTTGTTGCAGCCTGCAAGATTTATATCTTTAATTTATAAATATGTTTTACCTAATTCAACAATAACATCGTGAATATATTTTGGTTGAATCTGATTTTATAAATCGTCAGAAGTGAAGATATATATTTGTTTAACCAGATTTTACGTTGAATTCTGCAATTTGTTCGCATATCTGATAGTTTAAAATTTAAATCGCAAACAGTTTTTATATTAACATATAAAGTATTAAATCGTAGCAGTTGTCCTTGATTTTTGACTGTGCCAAATTTCCTTATTACACATGTGGCCATGAAACCAAAAACTCCTTTTTCGTCAATGCCCTTCTCATCGCTAGCATACGAAATTTCTAATCATAATTTTAGATTTCCTTCTTTTCTTTCAAATTTGTAACCTTTATTTAAAGTTTTGCATTGGTAATTGCCAAACACATCGGGCACCACATTGGCCCCTCGGCATTTTCCGCTTACCCCCGCCACTGGAGATATCGATATCGTCTTACACACAAGAGTCTAGCCGTCAGACCAATTTATATTCGAAGATACACGATGTCTATTTACGAAATAATACGACATAATACGAGCAAGTATGTTCTTAGTTCATAATTGGCGGCAATCGTTTGTAACATACATTGTCTGTGATTGTTTGTAATTGTCTGTGAGAATGACGGAACGAAGTGCAGTGTAGTGGTTTGTGTAACACATTTGCTATTAGTTGTTATATGTAGTTGTTATTTATATATTTGACTCTTTTTCTCAGGTATGTAATTGTTTAATAACTACATAATTAATAAAAATTAACCAGAATTTTTTCTCAATAGTTAAGAATGGAAGATAAAAACATGAAGGATGAAACAGGTTACATTTGTAGCAATTGTGAACCAATATTCTCTACAAAACCCAGTCTTCAACAGCATTATAAAACTCACTAAACTTGACATAACCAAACATTCATCAACATGCAACAAAAATAACCTTAACAGCAAATCTAAAGCACAAGTACATCACAAGGTAAAATGTGCAATGTGCCGTTACGAAGATTCTCAGATAAATGTGTTGAAACTTTATAATGAACAACATGATATTGAAATATTCACAGAATGTATAAAATTTGACAATTTCAACGAATTTGAAAAGTGGAAAGATGACACTGGAAAGACTGATACTTCTAAAATATATTTATTTGAAAGGCAAGACTGTAAAACGACTTGATAAAGCAATAAATGCTATTATGACGCTGGTGAGAGATAAACTTTATGATAGACTAATCATTTTACATAAAGGTATAAAAGCAATTACTGTTTTTAAACTATAATTTTTCAATGTGTTTTCTTTTTTTAGGCAAAGTATCAACAAAACTAAGTGCATTGAGGAAAAGGCATCAAAATATGGAGCAAATTAAAGAAAAACCCATTATTGAGGAGCAAGTAGGAAAATGCATTTTGTCCTCTGCATCTGGGCACGAACTATATACAATTGAAGTGGCTAATCTCAACTGTAAATGTGAACTTAAATGTATGAAATGTGACACATGCATTCATGGTTATATATGTTCGTGTCCAGATTCATCAGTGAAGTGGAATATGTGTAACAAACACACGACCCAACGTTCTTATTTCGGAAGACAAATATATATATATATATATATATATATATATATATATATATATATATATATATATATATATATATATATATATTCATTGTGATACCACAGTTGCAGAAAAAGAAAACGCTTTGAAGCAACTTACGAGTACTGTTTCTTCAAAAAAAAAAAAAACTAACATTTGCGTTATAGATAAATATAAAGATAAAATTTATGAAACATTTCAATCAGCTATGGCAAAAGCCACGACGATGGAGCAATGTGGTGTCTTACACAAGGCAGTAGCACCTCTTGCAACTACGTTAGCGGCTATGGAGTCTCCGCAGTTAGAGAGTTTTCCACGTTGCAGTGAGAAACATACAAGGAAAATTAAACAACAACGAAAATTTGTCCCGACTAAGAAATGTAGGACAAAGGCAACACATATTTTTAAACAGCCTTCGATGGATGAAAAGAACAAATTAGCCTTCAATCTGTTGCATCTTGCCAATAATAGTACAGGTAATTAATAACTAACTTCTTTGTTTTTTTTTTAAAGAGTTTTATATATATATATATATATATATATATATATGTATATATATATATTTATCTATAGAGAGAGAGAGAGAATGTTTTTTAAGAATTACCTATTTTTGTTATGTGCAATATGTATGTATGTATATATATATATATATATATATATATATATATATATAAATATATATATATATAAATATATATATTATATATATATAATATAAAAAAATCTTAAAAAAAACAAACTACTTATATGTATACTTACATAGTTAATAATTGTAACTTCTTGTAAAGCATGTAATAATTTTATACTACATATTTTATACTTACATATAATACATAGCCATATATTTTTGTTAATTTAAAAAAAAAAAAAATTGTTTAATATATTATAATAAATGATTAATTTATTTTCCTCGTATTTTTAACTGCGTTTTTTTTTTAATTTTTTGTTTCACAGGTTCTTAGCTTCGTACAAAAAAAAAACAAATGAATAATATATTTCATATTGTATGTAACAATAATTAATGCAGAACCACGACTTCCCGATTCCGTACATCGCAAACTTACATGTTCGTGCGAGTTCGGAAATATAAATTGGTCTGACGGCTAGACTCTTGTGTCTTACACTCATACATGCTAAATTGGCAGACTATTGATGTATATATACAAGTATAGAACTTTTCAAATAGTAACAAACGTACTTTGTAATATTATCGAAATCTACTTTCCATCGAATGACATATTATATTGCTGTTACAGATTAATCACGTTGGATTGAACTAAAATGTAAATTACGTTACTTTTTGTTTGGTAAATCTTGTTTTGTAGAAAACAGCAATCGCAACTTTGTGTAAGATCCCAAGTTATAATTCATAACATAATTAAATTATAATTTTCCACAAACTAAAATTGGATTTGTTTTTGTGTCTGCCGAGTTAATAAATTATGAACGCAGCTAAGATGTACGTCTCGCTATTTGAACGTATGTTTTTCAGTGGTCTTCTAAAGTTTTGTTAATTGCAGTTGATTTTCGGTCATTTGTCTTAATCAAGTAGGAAGATCTGAAACTGTGTTTTTCCTATTGTGCTGATATGAATCTGTCTTGAGATACCTCGTGTTTGATGGAACGCAAAGTTAAAGAATTATTTTTCTATATACAGTGGAATTCATTTATTGTGAACCCGCCGTGGACATTTGTTTATAATGAAAGTATCACTGAGGCTTAACTAAATACTTTCGTTATAGTGTACGCTCGCGTATAGTGAACCAAA
Source organism: Carabus problematicus (assembly GCA_963422195.1). NCBI lineage: Eukaryota > Metazoa > Arthropoda > Insecta > Coleoptera > Carabidae > Carabus > Carabus problematicus. The sequence continues at coordinate 1,185,380 of OY728586.1, read as the reverse complement.
TTCCTGATCGCTTTAACTTTACTATAAACAGATTTTACTGTACATATGTCAGCTAATGTTAATCAATTCGCCTAAAATCTACCTGCGTATTTCCGATATAAATATGTGTTTTGTTTCTTTCTTTTTTTCATTAATATTTTACGAAAGTGATAATGAAAAAATAGTTCTTCTCTAGTTGATTACTATCCCAGTGTCTTTGGTGCTTAATATTCTGTTCGCGTAACGTTGTAGCTACAATGGTACGCAAATACGCATTTACGACTGGTCATTGTTCATATGCATTGACTGACGTTAATCTTGCACATGTGCAAGAGGATCGTGCAACGTCAATATTACGTACTACGTATTCATGTCACTAGATTCTTGTGCTCACAATCTACCCGTCGTGTTTCTGTATTCTCAAACGCACAAACAATTTAGATATTTTAATTACTCTTTGACAATTTACATTCGTAACATAACGTTGAAAATTTACAACCACAAGTGTTAAAACACAGCATGTGTTAATTTATTTAGTCGTATTGGAATAGAATCGGATACTATTCTAGTTTTACTACAAGTACTATTACCACTATTGCTATGAGTATACTATATGACAATCTACCTGATTATGGAGGTAGTATGTATTTAGTTATGAATTTGTCTAGCATTGACGTTTGGTCTTGTAATAATTACGACTGTGGTTGTGGATTCTGTACACGGTGTGTTTTACAGTTATCTCTGCCGTATTGAGGTCACTTACACCTCTGGCCTTTCACTTGAAGTCGCGTTCTCAGACAACGAACCGGCATGACAGGTGAACATATATGTATGCTGTTACGTACAAATGTTCAGAGGCCTGGATTGGGACACCGTTCCTAGCGGTACGCGCTTTTTGAAACTGAAACCATTCCGCAAAACCAGTTTTGAACGCGTTCTGTAAATTTCACCGATGTCCGTAACATTTATAAAATAATGTTTGGCATATTTGAAATACTTTTCGTATACATTGTAGTAGTTATTATATTGTACAATGAAATCGGCTTCTGGTGAAGTTAAAAGTAGCGGGAATTTGGTTCAATGTGAGCTTCTTCACGAAAGAAAATAACAATATGTATTAGACTTGTTTTAACAAGCAGAAGAATAGACAAATTACCTGCGCAAAGTATCTGGATACTAGTATATTATGTTCAGCTGTGTCTATTTAGCGGGTTATATTAGGAACTAGTCTAACCTACATTTCATCCACACATCTCACTGTACCAAGCATCGTACACCATTTGCTGTAATGTTCTACGAATATTAACCAACTTGGGAATACCCCGATTTGAATATTGTTTTTGTACCGTCAGCCATTCGAACCGCGAGCAATTATCACATTAACGAACGGTGTAATTAACCTAGTTTTTAACTCAAAGCGTACACACACCACGAGATTACACGTTTGAAGTGCGCCAAAACATTCAAAAAGGCGTGAATAATTAATAAATTACTTGTTATCAGATTTTCCATGTAAATATTTCGAAATATTTCATTGAAAATTGTAAGTGTAACATTTATGGAATTGATAATAATCAATTTGGTTTGTATTAGTTGGATATATTCGATGTAAAAAAGCTTTTTAATTATTTTTTGAAACGTGTTTTAGAAATAACCGTGTTGGTTGCTATTATATTTGCATAGAATTGTACATATGATGATTATGATCAATACAGGTATTAATCTTTCTAAATATGGATCAAAACAAATAGTTAAAGTGTATAGTTTCATAATGTTATCGCTTGTGGCGCTGTAGTACTAATCATGAACACCGTAAAACAATAAATAATGTGAGATCATCTCATATGATTTATTCTTTTGATTTTTTTTTTACTAAATCTCACTGAGATGCAGGTATTTTCTTTTGGAGAGCCGTCAGGTCAGCAGTAGATGGTGCATTCGACTATTTAGGAACCTGTTTTCATGTGCGAGAGTGCATTTAACGGTATTTCTTCAACAGTTGTAAGCATAGAGGTCAAGTACAACTCCTCATCGGAAATGTAGGAGTGCTTACTTTTATTTCTACACTTAATTACAATGATTCTCTCCCAGCTGTACCTATACTAGGATGTTGTTATTTATAGGTTATGTACATCAGCTTATTTGCTAAATTATTACCCGTGATTCCTCACATGGCCTGTGATTGGTTCAGTTAGTTAATTATAAGGGCCAATGAGAGCGCAACGAAAGGAATTAATTACGTACCGAAGAGTGTATACCGACCTTTAAACTGATTTGTATTAGATATTGTTATGTGTGTGCTAATACACAGATGTGAAGTATTATGCAATGAACGATTAATACTAATTGCAGGCTCTAACACTTGATATTACAAGTAGAAGACTTAGTAATAAAATACTAAAGAAAAAAATAGTAATAAAATACTAAAGAAAAAAATTAAAGCTCGGTACGGCTAGTGGGATTCATTCTTGAGATCAATAGTGAACAAGGTTATAATTTTGTTTAAGTCTTACTGTCTATGAAATATTTCACAGAATTTGTATCGTTAGGATATAGCACCCGCGATAAACTAACTATTACAACGCAAGAAGTCAGGAATATGATCGTGGAACAAAGTATAACAATTGCGACTAGCTTGTATGAAATTATTAACGAAATAACGACGACCATTACCGTCCGTTGCGCATAATTAACATAACCGCGGTGTAAATTATTATGTATCATTAGTAATAGCATATACATGTATTCTAATTACAGTGGAAAGTGAGTAAATATATTAACTTAATCGCATATCTGCTACATTACATATTTGTATGTAAAAATTGGTTTGAAATAAATCATAAGCCGATAACCCGCAGTACACGAATGCAAAACCCGGTTGCATAGCCGCATAGTAGGCGAGTGCCAAGAGATTCAGTTTCATGTCAGACAGCAATAAAACTATTCGAAATATTTTATTCAAGAATCAGATTATAAAATAAACATTTTACAAAACTTGAATATTGAAAGAAAAAAACACAATATACATATTAATGAAGTTGGTTTTACATATGAACATTATTTTCTAGCAGAAACAAGATTTATTTACATAAAATATTGTGTATAGTTTTCATTTCAAACTGTGGTTTAACTTTTATTTTCTTGAATAATTTTAATAATTTCTAATTGTGCTGTTAACATTAATTCTTAAACTAGGAAACATGATATGACAAATAAAAAAATTTTTATTATTAACGAAAATATTTCGTAATATGAAGTTTTAAAAATAGAATTTGTCTAACATTGTATCTAAAGATGAAATAATCTTTATTATTATCAATTAACAGCAGATATAATATTTATTTGCTCAGAGTCGTGTGTTATTTTTTACAGTGTATAACGATTTAAACATCATTCAATATTTCCTGTTTGTTGATTCTCGTAAATTCTTTAAATTCCTCTACAAACACGTCATCTGAATCCGTGATTTGATTAAATACTAAAATGTAATTAAGGCTTGATTTACTGCGGTTGTAAATAAATGTTTAATTCCTTTTCGAATCGAGTACAGCTTGGTAATTTAAAGTTCTTCTATATTGAATTATAAAGAATCGATCTGTACGTATAGCTTGTCTATTTAAGCTGTTCTACCATTATACGTATTTAATTATGCATGGTGTATGTTTGTATAAGTCTATTGAAACAGGTTTTGTTCATTATAGTTAACATATATTAGGACCAGCCTATCTGTGGCTTATAAATTAAACTTACCGGTCAATGATGGCATATGATTTGCATATAATCATGTTGATTACTATAACATACAGTGATATATACCACGTATGTCAGTTGAGTTGTGTTATGCTTGCATTATGCCGTGTATGTTAGTGACATATCTCCTATAATTGCTGACGAGCGGAGACTACATGTCGTCCGGCCTCACAATACACACACTCACATCGATATATACAGTACGGTCTGCGCGTAACGCCAATTCAATTAACGCTAATTCGATCCAACGCTATTTTCCGCGCATCCAAAAAGCACTCAATGTACAATGATTCCTTATAACGCGGTTCATGAAGACACAATTACGGAAATGACGGATCAATTTATAGACAATGACCTCTCGTTTTACGCGGTTTCGCTTAACGCTCATGCTTCAGAAGCGCATCTAAAAACGTTGAACGCGTCAAAATATAAGAAAATAAATAAATATACACATATATCTGTAAAATTATACTGTTGAATAATTATAACAATATATACATATACAGGTATATGTTTAGTTATTTTCTTATATTTTGTATTATACATATTACTTGCTAGAGGCTCGTCGTGTCTGGCTGTATGTCCGCCTGTCCGTGTGTATCTACATCGTTATCTGTGTGTATGATGCAATCGCTGACTTAGTATGCTAATGACCTCTATACTTGCGTTATGTAGATCCGTATACACAGTCTGTGCATGCACGTGTGTGTATGTGTAGCAGCTGCTTTATGAATCAATGATGGAGAACGTCACTTGTGCAGTGGCTGTCTGATCCTTGAATGTCATGTCATTCCCAGCGACTTGTTTCATGATCTGCCACCAGAGTAATGCCCTGGTAATGGAAGTGATACGTTACACTATCTGGTTTCGTTGTTACTATTTTCATCCCTTTGTGTGTGTGTGTGAATTGATTGCAAGTATCGATAGATAAACATAGTTACGAAACTCAAATATGTCGGTTTTGATTTCCAACAGTTGTATGATTTTTGTTTTTTTATACAAAAATATTTTTCTCTTTATTATTTGATAATAAAATAACAGACTAACAAGTGAAACTAAATAAAAGCTTGTGAAATACGTTTTTATTGTAATTGAATTTACACATGTACAAAAATGTATATAATCAGATTATTACAGAATGCTACGTGATAAAAAGTTAATAGATTTTGTTTCATTTGTTGGTTATAATCTAATAATAAAAATACCATTCACTGAATTACAGTTGGAATATTTTTCTGTAGCAACTAAAATTTTCTTCAGCGCTTTTCAATTTGATGTTTTCCATTCTGCATGAATCAGCCTAAACGACAGACAGTATTCTGATATGCTGTGTAACATGTTGATATGCATGTTCGCTTGTGATACATTTGTTCACTTCCATCTCGCATATTTGCTTGTGATAGTGGTTCACTTGTCCTGTGTGATTACTATTTGATCTATTTTACGAGCGTGGCCGGGCGAACAGGACGTGTGCTGTGGAAACAGGTCACTACCAGTCCGTTGTTAGCCGGTGCAGTTGACCTCATTTACAACGAGGCCCGTCCTAGTGCACTTGGTGTTCCAGCAAAGCTCAGCTCAGATCTGCAATTCCTGCCGGGATGCAGGCCCGAGTCTTCCTGTGACCCCTGCACGAAATACGAGTACACGCGCACTGCGCATGCGCGTTGACCCTGTTTTGCTGTTCGCGCGGTACCCGCATGTACTGATTCATCACTACTTGTGAACACTCGGTACTGAAACTTTTATATTTACGCGTCCTAGCACTCGGAATGAATAGACGAAATGTCCAGATTGGAATTTAATTCAATAAATTTACCCATAGCTAATGCTGAATTCACTAGATTGGCAATTTTTGCTGTGGCCAAATTATTATTAAACATGTACATATAGAAATCAGAGCACTCTGTAAATTATTATTTGAAACGGCCATAGGGATATTACGATGTTTCATAGGAGTTAAAATATTTCTAAAAACGCTAAATTTACAATGATTTGTTATAACGCGGGTTCATGAAGACACAATTGGGGAAATTATGGATTAATTTATAGAAAATAAAGCAGTATTGAGTTCGTTTAACGGTGTTTTGTTTGGAGCTCTGTCGTCAGGAACGCATCTAAAGCGGAAGACGAGGTCGCATTTATAAGTAGGTTAGTGCATCCTTGCACGGTTATTTGTGTTGTACAGTTTGGGTGCCACTGTTCGGTCGTTTCCCGTTGGTGGAGCAACGAGAGTACCCGGTCGATGTCACTCTCCCTCTCTCTTTGCGTTTCCTTTCGTCATGTCTTCCTCTGTACCTTCCGGAGTTTATAATTCACATGCGTATGCAACTATTACTATGGTATTATTATTAGTATGTTAATGCAATATATATATATATATATATATATATATATATATATATATATATATATATATATATATATATATATATATATATATATACAGTGTGTCCCAGCGACTACCATACATAGGGAAATTAACATTGGGAAATTATATAAGGATCAACTATTGCCTTGAGCTATATGTATATTCTTTCTGAGTGACAAAAACAAAAGATTTAAAATAAAGAAATTTACTTCTGTCAAATAATTTTATATTACATAATTATTTAAAGGAATTTTATTTAAATTAGGAAATTCGGTACGCCAATTCCCTTCGCAAAAGTAATAGAAATGGAAACCAGAATGTTAACAACGAAGTAGATATTTTGGCAGCTGTCGAAGTGTGAGGGAAATTACAAATAATCTCGGTGAATCACCGCACTCATAAAAAACACAAATATTTTGCTTATTAGCAGCAGATAGTGAAAAACGAATCACTTTTTGTGAATTAATGTTTAATAAATGTCATGCTTTGGAAAATATTTGTTTCACTGACGAGCACACATTTACCTTAAATGTGGGACACAATTTTGTGACAGATTAAGCCACTGTCTGCTAGTCAATGGGAATACGTTTGAACATTTCATTGATTAGTACCTGCTAGTGATATTGAATTTTGTGCTTAACTGTTGTGTTTTGTTCGTTTTTCCATTACAAAATGCAAACTCTTAAGCTTTCTGTTGTAGGTATGCATTACTGAAAATCATCCAAATTTGTTTCTACACAAACTTTATTATAAAATAATAAATATAACCATATTATTTATTTCTAAATATTATTTATTTGCAAGAATATTGATAATTCAATGGTAATAATTGTACTGTGTCAGCAAATTCTAAAAATAACAGCAATCTGACAGTTTTAAATTTGATTAATTCAATTACCTACTGTTTAATTTGTGCCAATCACATGTTTAGATACAGACACAGCAATACTTGATCCTTACATAATTTCCCAATGTTAATTTTCCTATGTATGGTAGTCGGTGGGACACACTGTATATATATATATATATATATATATATATATATATATATATATATATATATATATATATATATATATATATATATATATATATATATATATATATATATATATATATATGCACAGTATAACCTTATTCGCTTTAGATGCGTTCCTGAAGACAGAGCGCTAAACGAAACAGCGTTATACGAGGTCCTTTGAATACTGAGTCATTTTCTATAAATTGATCCGTAATTTCCATAATTGTGTCTTCATGAACCGCGTTATAACAAATCATTGTAAAATGTAGTGCTTTTTCCGGTTCACGAAAAAAGCGCGTTATATCGAATCAGCGTTAATCGAGATAGTGTTAAGCGCGGGCCTTACTGTATAAATAAAGAGTATATGTGATAGCATATACGTTGTAAAAGGAATTGAGAACAGATGTTTTTCTACAATAGCTATGCTTGTCATACTTCAATATTGTACCATTTTATGTAAATAAATATGTTGATGTGACGATACTCAAGGCAGTATCCATTGTAAAATCGAGTGTAAGATATTCACTACAGAATATTGTACGTCATGAAATTGTAAATAAAATACAATTTTATATTCATATTTCCGTATTTCAAGAACGCTCTTGTGAATTCTATTTACCGATAAAACTACCGGGTCGAGGTGAACCAAACAAAGGACTTTATACAAATGGCATTGTAAAATGTATTAAAATTATAAATGCGTCTTCCATTTTGTGTTACGATATATTGCATCGAGAAATAGTTCTGACCTATATAAATAGCACCTTCTTAAATGCATTCGAATTTTTCTTTAAATGTATTTGAAAATATATTTTATTAAAAAAAAGTAGTTTAAAACTAGGCGAGTGTACACTATTGCGAAAGTATTTAGTTTATTATGTATTTAGTTGTAGTAGTAGTATAAGCTGGTTTCCATTGTATGCATTTCTTTTGATGATTTTGATTCTTGTAGATATTTTATCCGTAATGCTTCATATGACGTATGTATATATGTATTTCCATTGTTCCCGTATGGACGTGGGGTGCGTCCCGGCATCTGACCTGGTTTCAGCCAGTACCGGGACGCTAAGGCCGCCGCGACGGTGCCTCGCACGTGCGTTTTACAAGACGACCGCGAACCCAGCTTGTATTGATGAGTTACAGCTCCATACCTCACTACCAACAAGATGAACTGGGCATATTTCAACACAGTTTCGATTTTACTTCCTTATTCGACCAACGAGATACTTTAATATTTATTTCCTAAAACATATTTGCAGCAGACAAATTAACAGACTAAAACCATGTTGTACTAGGTACTAGGTTAGGTTACAAAATAAATATTACGATGCGGGATTATTGTAAGTCTAATCCAAATCCTTTTGCCCAAATGGATGGATTTTATTTTTGCATGCTTCATGCCAAAGATAAACATGTCTAATCAGGACATTTATATAAACGGGACACGTTTTGCATTTGTAGTTATATGGAGAAAAATAAATCCCCTAGATTATGTTGGAAGCCCTGTGTAATGGATGTGCTACACTACACGTAATTTATCCGTCCTTAATTCTGTGCTCTCGAATTTGACTTGCATGGAAAAATACTCGTGTATCGTTTGAAGAATTTTATCATGAATATTTATGTATGCATATGTGTATTCTATAGATTCTCTCTTATACTCGCCTCGTTAGTGTCTCAAGTTGCTATTGAATAAAGTACTTTGAATGCAATATTAATTCCAATCTTCTGTCATATTTATGCTAGAGTTTAAAATCAAGACCTATTTTAACATCTTGTGTACGATGTATTGGAAACTCTAATGATGAAAAACAATTATACACTAAGGGAGAGAAACGTCTTATTTTCCTGAGGAGTAATTTGAAAATACATCGAAAGAAAATTGGTGGTCGTTCCTGAGGTGTATCTACTATTTGTTCCACGATCGGGAGTAGAATTATAATCAATCGGAGCGAGATTACAATATCTAGAAGCCTTTGGGAATGTTTCCATGCAACGCGTGCCACGGACAACAGACATTTGTTTACCAACCTTTTGTTACAATAAAAACTCCCCTAGGGAAATTGTCTTATTTCATTCCTAGTGAAGTAAATGCTTTACTGTCACAATTTTGATGGCTATAGAAACTGAGGCTGTGTTCGAATTGGACTATTTAGTGCACTAATGTACCACGTGACTGGTTTTATAACTTAAATTGTGCACTAAATAACGTTAGGATTTTAGAAATAGACATTGGGATTTATAAAGGCACACTACGCCCTGAATTGCATACCCTAAATTGACCGCCAAGATCCAAAAATCTCCCTAATTTCGTTGCCTAAAATACTAATATCTTGAATTCGAACACGGCCTGACTTCTAGTCTCGGCCGTGGAAAATCATATATTTAACACTACTTATAACAGATAATGACTTGGTTGATGGCCTAGATGTTATATCGTATGCTCCATTGCATAAACTGTGCATTGATCCTTGCTAATTGAGCAATCTTCCTGGCTGACTGCACATATTGAACGTTGTGCTTGAGCGTAACCTACGCTGACGCAAGTTTCGATCTGCCGAATATTGGGAGCCCATCCCATACTCTACTTTCCCATGTGTCCTGCCCTTACACATCGGCCGCGTATTTAGGTCGCAGCCTTCAGCGGCCGGGGTCAGAGGTCACGGGTCACGCTTTCCTCTCTGTCTCTCGAGTCATGATTCAGCTGCATTGATCCTTTCTTCGTTCCACACCGTGTTCTTCCATTTCGCTCGCTGGCTTTCTCTTTCTCTCGCTGTAGTCTTCTATCGCCCGCCTCCCCCCACTACTACTCTCTATGAACTTTTACCCCCACCACTGCTGGAGCTTTGCTACTCCCACTCCTATTGGCTGTGCAAGTGGTGGGAGTCGTACGTTTGGTGTTATCGATTGTACAACGTTCTCGGTTGGTTCAACTCGCCTGGTATGAATGGATTATGTTAGGCTGGTATTTCTTGTTGATATTATTATAGTTCAAATATACATGTATGTGTGTGTGTAGATTGTAGCATGATGTCCATAACTTTTAATTAGATCTATTGCAATCAAACCACGATCTGAAACAGCGAAATCTGATTGGTTTGCTTGGACTAATGTTTTGAGTAAATTCTAATGTGGTTATAGATATTATCCCGAGACTATAATTCCATTACATTGTAAGCATTATTGCCGAAATACACGATGTATATTTCAAGAATGTTTTCCAATCACCATCTACATTAGATGGAAGTACATTTTTATTTTAGAATATTTTATCTTTTAACACTACAAGGGAACTTAAATCGTCGTATAACTTTTTTAATCCAGTAAGATTACTTGGATGAATTATTTGTACAATAATACTGTAGTTTCTAATATCAGGAAGTCTAAAATTAGAAGTTCAAGGTGAAGTTCAACTTGAAACTTCATATGTGGTTCCATCTATTGGTGGAAAGTCACATTACTTTTCTATCCAAGCTGTGAATAATTCAGAACTAAAATATTCCAATATACTGGATGAAGTTCTAGGAAACGTACTTTGTTATGCTGCAGTTATATTTTAACGATGAAAAATAAAATCTCCGTTATTATCATAGCAGGTAGAGTTTAGTATCTCGACGATGGCGTATACGAGAGTATATTTTGGCGTAAATGCTAGGGTTGTTTACGCCCGTACTGTGCTATGATTACGCCGATTAAGGCGTATGATTGTAAGGATGAGTTTAGTTGCTCGCTCGAAATCCGCTATAATGAATGTGCTCTTCAAATTGTAATAATTCTGGAAGTTCCGAGGTATCTTGTTCAAAACCGTTGATCTATTCTGCTTTTAGACTCGTCTCTTCATTCTATCTCCGCAACAATACATTACCCACAGTGACTGTCAAAATGTGTCACATAATATTTACGGATAAATTATAATAATCGTTGATTTAACATGTATTTTTCTGAATGGTATGTAACATAACCAAAGTTAACTTCTGCTAGTAGTCATTTTATTACATTCCAATAGTCTGACATCGAACTGTATGTTCTGAATTATTCCAAAAAGAATTTCACCCTGAAATATTTGGGACAGGTCGTTAAAAAACGAGTCCTTGAGCTCGTTTTTAAATCCTTATTTTGAATTTATAACGCTTATAGTTAGTAATTTTTGTTTATCCATACATTATACTGTTGTCTTCGGATTACAATTAACTAACCTTCATTTTCTCCTTGGATTATTAATTTCTAAAACTTTAAAACAGACCACTAGTCTGTAGAATATTTGAATAGCCGGTACGGCGTTTTGCAACTTGAATATTCAGTATCACTATTGCAGTTCTGTTTCATTTCGAGAACTTTCAATTCGCAAGAAAATGAAAAGAAAAAACGAAATCATGCGCCGTTATGCGGTGAGTAAAAGTTACGTCTGTGGCTGTGTGTACCGTTACGTTGCATTCGTGTTTATAGTTGAGGCAAGTTTAAAACTTGGCAATTAGGAAAAAAATAAAGGTTGTCCCAAAAGTTTATATATACATAAAGCGTGGCACATAATATGGAGGAAACACAACGTCCTTATGGCAGTTCTCGCCCTGAACTCTTGTCTGATTGTTTGTCTGCTTATATATATATATATATATATATATATATATATATATATATATATATATATATATATATATGCCGCTGTGTGACTGTGTAACTGTCCTTGTCTCTCACTGAAGAACCGACGCTACTCGTCGGGTCGGAGAACCTGTAAAAGTGAAATCCGCGACGCATAAAAAACACAGACACTGCGCCAGAGTGCGACGACGCTTCCAGCGTCGGTACGCTTCAACCAGAGCACCAGTCCAGTACCGGACTTGCAACGTAATTGTAACAAAAACGTACCTAAACTACTAAATTACTACCTTATGTTACAGTATAAACCTTAAAGAATAAAACTTATTAATAAAAATACACGTTTATTAATTTTACAATCTAATTTACCCTACCCTACCCTATTGGGAATGTATAATTCAACTAGTAATTACATGCACTGTAAGATAAAACGTGCAATAAATATAAAAAAACTAATGAAATTGACAAAATATTTACCTGTGTTTGCAATGATTGTTTCATTACGTACATTCGGTTTCATTTCGAATATACACTGACTACGGGCCTGTGTCGAGTGAATGGGGTCTCGTCTGGCCCGGCAGAGTCGCAGTTTTCGGGTGTGTTGGCCCGTGCTGATCAATAATACCAGACACAACATTAGCTTGTTCGTCTGGCTCTCTATATATGTACATATGCATCCTTGTTACGTGTATATGTATGTATGCCTGTTTGTATGTATGTGTTTCTTTGTTTTCTCTTTGTCTTTCGCAGTGCTCGTTTGTCTTTCCATTCGTGGTACATTTCTGTTCTGCTTTTCCCGCTAATATCATCTCGCCAGACGCGATATGTCTCTTGCGTGATCAGGATTCAAAGCAGCGCTTTAAATCGATGTGCGTCGCTGTGGTACTATCTGAATAGTACCACCACCACTACCGCTACCGTCGTCTGTGTTACCGACGCCGCAGACGACGACTAGTCTGTGATTCCGGTACCAAATAGTGAACATGTCGCGATGCTCGATGCGGTGTTGTTTTCCTTGCAGTGTTACATTCTGTCAACAATGGTGTTTGTTTTTAAGACAGTTTTCGCTGAACACGGCTGATGGATAAACATACATCGTGTGAGTAAAATCAGTATTCCTAAAGTTAGTTTTTCCCCAAATTGTTTTGATAAAAGTGAGTTACAAGCGCGTTGTTTACAAAGTTGTATTGTATTTCAAGATTTGTCTCATTTGCGTGCATTTATTTGTTATTTAACAATCAGTTTCCTGTTTATAATGCTCTGAAGATTTCGTATAAATTTATTTAAATAAAGAAGAATATTAATATGTAGTTGATTAAAAAAATTACAACAATTTCACCACTAAATAACGTTTGCACAGTGATATAAATAGTAATGAATTAATTTAAGATTTTTGTTTGCTAGAACATAAGTAAAAGTTACAAAATGTAGCGGGATGGTATCGGTTAGGAGATAGCATTGTGCAGATGCGTGTTTGAATTTCCTTCTTTTGTTTATCTTCATCCTAATTAAAGTCTGCAAGTTGGCGGCTCATAATTTTCAACTTTTTCGCATCGCTAAATCATTATTAATTCGGCGTGTGCTTGCTATCAGCGGTATAAATCCTAATATCCCATCGTGGATACGAAAGAGTGGAGAAAAATGAAAGTGGCGCTCATTGTACGATCGTGGGGAAGGGGTTGAAGGGGTAGCGGGCAAGTTTACGCTGTAATTTATCAAACTAATCCACATCCGCTTCAGCAGTAGAGGATACGGCCGAACACACCCTCTTCTGGTATATCCATTCGCCAGACGACCAAACACATACGAAGTTCTGACTAAAAATAACCCAAGGGTGCGTTTGTCGACATAAAGAGCTTTAGCTTGTTTTGCTGTTCTTTATTTAAGTAATTTAGCAAATGAATCTAATGCAAGAAAAAGCCCAGTGCCGAGAAATTCTAATCAACATGCTATTTAACATGTTGATGTGTTTATTCATTTGAAACAAATATAATATGCGATTATTTCACAAAGGTTGATTTTATTTAAAGTTTGCTGTTGAAAATGTGTTGTAAATGTACAAGGAGAATACAAGAAACATAATCTTCAAAATTTACACCTCAACAAGACGTAAGCTGCTATTATAAACTTATAATTTCCGTGGAAACTTTCGAAATTATAATACCATGGCATTGTGTAAAACGCTTGACAAATTCTAAGTAACACATTTCAAAGGCTGTCTCTTGAGAAATTATTTATACGTGCTATTAGACAATGGTGACAGGTATTTACCCGGGATTAATTAGTTATTAGTACAGCTAAGTATTTTAGAAAGGGTTGTAATCGAATTTTTGACATTTCAGAATACGTCGATATTAATTTATCAGTGAAAAACGCAATGTCTGAACTTGACGTAAAATAATATGAATTAAAATTGAAGTATTAAATTACTACACTATAATACAGTTATATTTTTGGTAAAAACAATTCTGGAAAATGACTACGAATTCTGTATATTTTCTAGTTACATAAGTGAGATCTAAATCGGGTTTAGATTTTGCAAGGAAACATTTAAAATTCTTTGGTTGTGCATCGTGTCTAGTGTATGTTGTGTGCTCAGTTTACTAAATGTTTCATGCAAGTACACAAAACGTGACTACCCATAGAGCAGATAATACATATTAAATTAAATTCACAAACGATAGACATGCAACAACGTTCAGATCTGCACAGCATTTATACATAATATAGCTATTACCTGAAATCTGTTTTTCATAGTGTACTTTATATAGTATAGTATATTCCAAGTTCATATTCTTGACTTTTATTTGTGATGACATTTTCTACTAAATTTAACATTGAAAAATGGTGTATTTTTCTAGTATTACTAGTTCAACAGTCTTAAGTTTAGTAAAAAGAATTAGTAACTCTTAATAGCGTCGGTAGTACCGCATTGTGCATAGCAATCTTTATATTTAGAATTGCACGTTGAGGGTATCTCAAAGACCATGGTCTCCGTGAGTGGAAAATCTTTTAATTTATAAAACACGACCCGAAAAGAGGAATTATTTTCGTGATTTTATATCGGTTGCTGTAATTTGCTTCATTTAAATGTTCTCAGTTAATCCTAGGTGTCCAGCAATCTCATTTCTCAACGGTCCAAGTGTCGAGTGTCTGCACGTCGTTATAGTTGGCTCTGTAACTCGTTCTTTGCGATGTAAAGTAAACTTTGGCTAAATGACCCGACGATGAGCTTTTCTGAGCGCGCGCGCAATGCGATCCATCTTGAGACCAACCTTGGTGCGTTTGGACTTACACTTGTCTCGTTCGATGATATATCGGCACCCGAGTACCAGTGGCGTACGTGACAAACCTGTCTGAGCTGCCTAAGTGCATATCACATGTGGATAATCTTGAATATGATCGATTGGGCGCGGTATATTTGTTCACTTTCATTATGTTCAAAATCTGAAGCCAGCGAATCGATGGCCTAGTTCGACGATAGCATACAGGTGTTCCAGAATTACCTCTGCAACGTTCTGCGTTTTAGATCCGAAGCAATAGATCTAAACGAAATGGCCTTATACCGAGATTATTTTAATACTGCGTCATTTTCTATAAATTGATTCGTAATTTCCGTAATTGTGTCTTCATGAACCGCGTTATAACAAATCATCATAAATTTAGTGCTTTTTTGGGGGGTCACGGAAAAAGCGCGTATGTCGAATCAGCGTTAAGCGAATCAGCGTTAAGCGAGGCCTTACTGTGTATATTTGTAGGATCTGTTGTATCATTAGTTTTATAAGCTGTTGTTTTGTTGCTGTTGAAAATCTTCGTAGTCTCGCTTCAGTGTTCCAAATCACGTTTCTGACTTTGCATGTACATACTTGGTGAGTTCATCTGGTTATCCTTGGACCCTCCATTTCAGTCTTCTCTTCAACGTTTTGTGTCCTGTTTACTATTCGTTTTGCCCAAAGTTCATTTCTCGTGCAAGTTTAATGAAGGTTGATAATTGGAATGAAATATTCACACGATTCTATTTATAAGCAAACTTAGTATTTTCTGGATCACTATGATGGCCACAATATAATGATAAGTCCCCATATAGTGAAATAAGAATATGTAATAGATATTTCCATTTGAATTATTAAGTAGCTAGCAATTTCCATCAAACTGTTCCCGAACAACCCTGAATATTTCTTTTATTTCTCGGCTGCACGTTTTGTTCTATATACCAGTGTCTGTTACCGTTGCTGTATGTTCTCACGACTTATTCCTTTCTTGTTAACATTCACATTGATCGTTCATTCGTTCTTTTCCTACAGTGCATTCTATAATGGATGCACGAAGTGCAAATTGAACCGAGGTCGGAGAAACTGCCACTCACAACGTTGAAAACACTTTTTCAATACTTTCTTTTGTCAATAATGCCGGCGAAAATTGATCACATAATTACATTGTTGATCAAGTAGGCCTTTTTATGCCATTAACATCATGCGAAAACAAGGCTAAATGTTGTTTTTAAAAGAATCTGAAAGTGCAATCAATAAGCAATTACAAAATATGTTATTATCATTAAAAATGTGCGACAAGGTTGTAAGATAAACGGTATTAATAACTGTTATCGGAAGTACATTGTAATTATATCAACCTGAGACCCAAATTCTTAAATGATTTTTCTCAGTGTATACAGTTTGTAATCAATTGTATACAATATCTTATATGATTAAGGAATAAAAGGTATTACATTCTTAAAAGATCGTTAAGATTTTAGATTGGTTTGTTCGAAATTTGTGTTCAGTTCTGCAGGCTATCAATTCATAATTTTAACGCTGTATTAATATATTGACGTTGATCATATTTGACACGGGTTATTAGTGATAGTATGTCAAACGGATATAGCGAGAGTCAATACATCTATATACTATTGCAGTATGATGTACGGGCAAAATGTAGGACACTCGTCATCGCCTTGAACGTACATATATATATATATATATATATAACCATAACATTTATAAATTACCAAATAAGTATCTTACCGTTGTGCCAGCAACGCCATAAACAATTTTTTACAAAAAATGGTATTTAAGCTACATCTATTAATTATTACTTTTTAAAAGCATTTTTATCAGAAATGTGAGCATTAATATCATTTTAATTAATACCAATCAATGCGAATAACCTATCCCTACACCTGTACCAAATTTCAGAGCCATAAAATATATAATACAGAAGTAATCGCAACTTTTTCAATTTTACATGTTAATTCCCTATGTCCCAGATTTCTTGGGACACCCGGTATATATATATATATATATATATATATATATATATATATATATATATATATATATATATATATATATATAAATAATATGTTTGAATGTATGTATATTGTAAGTATGACGTCATGTCGGTCATTCTAGTTGCTGTAGCTGACACGGCCTATGAATTAGCACCCGCTGCGAATCGACCACTTGCTTCTACACCGTGTTCCACTTCTGATATACGCATTAGCTGTGTTTATATTTTACACAATTTTGCCTAGCTACTGTGCAGTTCCAAATTTAGCACGAAATATCTGTTCATATCATTCTATAATGCATTTAAATGAAACATTATTCCACGACAAGCTTCCCCGAAGGGTAAACTAAAAGTTGCCAAGGAATTTTCATCAGAATGAACTCATTCCGAACAGGGTGGATAAAAGTAATGATTAAAAAAAGACATTTGATTTGAATCAGATTCTTATATATACGTATTTTTATTGTATTGAAATTTTCAAATAATTTGGCTTATCGATATAATACAAAGTTTGTTAATGAGATATACCTGTTAAATAATAATTTTTATTTAAAAATCAATAAGTTTTAATTTATACGTGGCCGTTGTTGCAGGTCTGTGCTTGTTTTAGAGTTGTAGTTATTATATAAATAGACAAGTTTAGTTGTCCAGTAGTGTTTCTAGTGTTAACAGAGAGTGTAGCTCAGTTATCATTGTTAATTAACATATTATTAATATATATATATATATATATATATATATATATATATATATATATATATATATATATATATATATATATATATTATGTTCACTGATAAATTGGTCACGGCCTGATTCTCGTAGCTTAGTTGGTAGAGCAGTCGCCCGGCAAGTGACAAGACCCGGGTTCGGTTCCCGGCGAGGGACATTGATTTTGCTCTTTCGGATAACTTTGAACTGTTTTTATAAATAAATATATTGCATTAATCTTGATTTAAATCAACGATTTTTTAAAAAAAATCACTTGATTTAAAATCAACTTGATTTTAATCTCTCAACCCTGAATCAGCTAAAGATTCTTTGTTAAATTCTATAATATTTCAAGATAAAATGTACTTGTAAAATCATATGGTAAGTTTTTTAATTCAATATTAGTAGATATTTAATTCTTTGACTAGACTGTTGTTATGTTATAATTTCATATTTGTGAGAAGCGTTATATTTTTGTAATCTGCAGAAGAATGCCATAAAAACGTTAGCTCATAGTTCGGGATATTACAAATGTTATTTATTTTTTGGTTAAATAATTATTCGTACGTAATATGATAACCGCAGTAATTCTGGTATCCTTGACCGTGTTTTTGTTAGCCAGTGTTTGTATTTGTTCAGAGCAATTCCAGTTCGTACTTGCACAGTCATACTCGCTTGTAATGTAATATAACTGACCTAGATATATTGCGCGCACCATCTACTGGATACGATGACAACTTGTAGTGAATTTTTTGTTGTTGTATATATTCTTTTGTTTCGTACGCAATTTACTCTTCTGCTTCTTTGAGTTTATTTCTGTAGTACGGCAATGGGTGAAATTGAATTTCTTCCAAAGAGCTTTTGCTGATTTTTAAACACCAGTTAAACTGCTGTTGTTTCAAGTTTTCCAACTTGAATTCTGTCGCAAAACTAGTTTCGTTGTTGAAATATTTACAGATGCACAGTTCAGACGATAGTTCTACTTGCAACTCGGATGGTTTTATTGCATAAAGTTATCATGAACACGTTGTATATTCTGTACTTGGAATAAAATGTGTTATAAAAGTATTTCTTGAAAACGTGTACATGCAAAATATTATACAAATTTGTCAGGTTGTATAATACATATTTTAAATATATAATCTCTAATTCGTCTTTTAAAATCCTTGATATTTTGCTAACACCACAATTGCACATTTGATCAGCTTTCGATGATATTAATATACAGTGGAACCCGGTTATAATGAACTTAAAGGGACTAGGAATTTGGTTCACTACAAGCGAGTGTCCACTATAACGTGTTTAATAAATTATGTATTTAGTTGGAAC
Organism: Carabus problematicus; assembly: GCA_963422195.1. Classification (NCBI taxonomy): domain Eukaryota; kingdom Metazoa; phylum Arthropoda; class Insecta; order Coleoptera; family Carabidae; genus Carabus; species Carabus problematicus. The sequence goes on along the minus strand of OY728586.1, from coordinate 1,166,340 downwards.
ACTGAGATACTTCTATTATAAGTGAGTTTTCACTATATGCGAGTTAATTATAACCAGATTTCAATGTATCTTCATATGAAATATTAACCTACAATCCTGCAAATGAATTATATTGAAATTACTAAAAATTATCATCGGTCATAATCATGACAATTGATATTTGTATTATATGTGGATTATAATAATTTGTAGCTTACATTTCCCATGTTTCAAAAAGCAATTTGAACAACCAAGGCCTTCATATTGTGTGAATATTAGTGAAGTACATGTATCTACCACTAGTATATACACACATAACTTCTTAATAACGCCCTGTTTGAATGCATGCATGTGTGTATCGCGGACCATGTGTACGTATTACAATAGTCCCATTGTGTGGGGACACGTGGAGGTCAAGTGTAGCATTCTCATCATCATCAGCGGATTCGTTCCGCGTGACGGACGCCATTGATATGAAATAGAGGTCATTGTCTACAACAGCGTCAGTGTCTACTATTACCTACTGCACGGACAAACACGTAATCATACACACACACGGTAGATGTATGATAATATGTCTATCGTATCTAATGGTAATCATAATCACTGGTATTATGTAATGCATGATAAATGCAAAGCAAAGTACCATACTGTCGTTTTGAAATTATTACTACATTTTTACATCGTATTATGAAATACACATTCCTCGTATTAATCTCCAATATCCTATGCCATTGTTCCAATAACAACCAATGCAATGTTTCACAAAAGCATGTAGGTGGCCACAGGCTTCTTTGATCTGCACCTGTACGGTTGACTCCCACGTACGCCAACAGATGGCAGACTATACCGCGGTTTGCTTCTAGTTGGCTGTGCCCGCGTGTGTGTAGGCCGAAACGTCAAATTAACTTTTAACCGTTGTTTACAACATTTGATCTTGATTATCGTTATTCATTTTGCCGTGATTGTGATTAATACCGGGTAATTTATTAAATCAGTCGCTACGATTTGTCTCTGTACAAGTGTGGACAAATCTAGTGACATGTACAAATACGTACTGGAATAGTTAACCTCATTTGGAGAATGTAGATAGTCAGCAAATAGGAGTGTTGTTGAGTTATGTTGTACTTTATTTTAATAAACTATTTGACCATTGAAATGTTTAACATATGATACAGACCTTTAGTGCTATACGAAATTTTAATACTGCGTCAATTCTACAATTTGATCCATAATTTCCGTAATTATATCATAAAGCACGTTATAGCGAATCATTGTAAATTTAGCGCTTTTTGGGGGGTTCACGGACAAAACCGCGTTACACCGAATCAGCTTTAATCGAAGTAGCCTTAATCGCGGGCCTTACTGTACCTTTTAATCTAGGTAAAACTAATTGTTTATTTTGTTTACAGATAATTCAAACCGGTGCGACCAGTTTGGGTCGATAAAAATTTCGAATAAAGAGTCCTTCATTCTGTTACTATTTCCGTGGCGTGTCCATGATGCCCGCACACCATCGCCGTCACGACGCCCAGCACCGGTAATACTGCCGTTCTTGTGAACAAACAGACGCGTGGTGTTCCGTCGCCGTGTCAGATGGACCTGAAGCACGAGATGTTGTACCGCGGTGCGGGCACTGGTAACGAGGAGTTAATGCTCGGCACCGTGAAGACGGAGCCCCGGGTCCATAGTCCATGTGGCTCTACCACTGCGGAGATGCTGACAGCGACCAGCAGTCACGGTAACAATGGCCTGTTCAGCGGGATCGCTTCAAGTAACAAACGGCCACGTACCGACGATTGGCTCTCGTCGCCTAGTCCTGGGGCCATACCACCCCAGGCTCCGCCCCCGCTGACACCGTCCCCTGGACCGCCATCGCTACCGTACACGGTCATCTCCAACGGCTACTCATCACCAATGAGCTCCGGCAGCTACGACCCATATAGTCCGAATGGAAAAATAGGTAAGTCATACAAATGATACAGATTACCACAAGACATATTTTGTAGCTAGCGAGCTACGTACAAAATAAATATACTAACAAAAAAAAAATGTAGTCATACCATCGCTACAAATTATCACAAGACTTCGACACATATTTATTTATTTTTTAGTCTAGCGAGCTAGCTACAAAATACATATTAACCCAAACAAATTATAGGTGTAATAATTTAGAAAACAGTGTAGGTTATATTTTCTAGTAAAGCGGGAATATTTGTAACCTTACTTTAACCAAAACACCGTACGTTTTTCAAGCATAAGTTTGAGGACAATTTATTGCGACATCTATATGTATCAACGCGAAGTACATTCATGTTTTGCAGGTCGTCTGCGTTTTGCTTTCAACGTATAATATGAAATATATCAACGGTTGATTGAGCTGTCACGTTGTCACTGCCACCGTCATATCTGCTATTTTTATTTCTTTATTTGTGGCATCTAATACGTTCAGCTGTCGTAGTGTTTTTATTCATAGCCTCGAGATACATCAGTTTCGCGGATAATGTAATACTTACATACTGCTGATTTCAGCATTGGTCAGCACAGAAATATTCCACTATTCTCCAGTAATTAAATTGACAATTACCACGATTTAATCTACCGCTTATAAATCGACTGTTTTACTCGTGTACGTTTGCTTCGTCAACATGCATTGTTTTCAGATTTGTAAATTACTCAATACATAAATTAACACGTACTTAACGTAGCTTTGTGTCCATCGTACGAGGAAGATATAAAATTCGTAAATTGTATTCAATTTTAAAAGCAATCTGTCTGTACGTTTGAAAAATCCATTAAAAATAAGTAATAATTCAGCAAAGAAATCGAGAAATACATATTAACTTTTATTTTTATCGCATCTATACAGGAGGTATTGAACAGATAATTTATAATAATTACCTGTTTAAAATGTGCATTTTAAAAACTACTAAGTGTAAAAATTAATTTCATTCGTTGAGTTATCGCTGCCCTGTCATTAGCTGCCATCTAGTGACAACCTTTGTAAGTTTACTTTTGTATTCGAAACATTTTTCTTTGGCAAAAGATTGTTGTTTTTTCCGGATTGAAAATCTGAAAGAAAATTGCTTTTCGTGATAATTTAGAGCTTGTTTCATGCTGTTGGAAATTGCATTGATCTTTTTAACCATTGTAATCAGATTTTTTTTCAACATTTTTCGTTTTACTAATATCTATGATCTCTAAAGATATAAAATTGTTTAGTATATTGTCTGAAACTTGCGCTAAACTCGCTTCAGATCAAATTAGTTCATTTCAGCTGTACATTAAATGAGATGCTAGTAATTAATTGCTACGACTATAATGTTTAATTGCAACTATCATAAAAACATATACAGTCGCTATTACATTCAGTTGGAAAACGATAAACCTTTACGATAATTGTTACAAGAAGTTTTTTTCCTTCGATAAATGCTACGAATAAATCACAGAACTTCGTGTGCAAATTGTGTGTTTGAATTTGAACATCAGCGCACTAAAACTCGCAGATTACAATGGCGAGTGTATTTTTATGTAGCTACTCATAAAACCAATGTACATTGACTGTAATTTTCTGTTTTTCATCGAATGGAGAACTGTACTTCAGATAAAAACGAAAAGTTTATACATAAAGTCTATTTTATTATTCATTAAAACAATTTCTATTCAGCAATAAATATAAGCGTAGTAATGCTACAGATTTGTAATTCTGGTTATTTTGGACATAAATATCTAAAACAGTACAAATAAACATTTTCAGAATCTCTAATATTTTTTATATTAAAGATTAAAGTTTTATTTCATTTGAATTTCAAAAGCTCTGTGAATTGATGTACAAAATGAAATAAAGTTAAAACTAGATGCATTTTACTCTTGTCAAACAGGTATTATGTATAAAATCCTGTGCGAACACGTTTTGTTTACGCATCGGCTAGACATTGGGATTAATCAACAAGGATATTATTAAAAAATAATCCATCCATAACGGCTAACGGCTTTCAATGCACATTGTTTAATGTTTCATCAATGTGATCTAGTCCGTATTCATTTGTTTTCAAAGGTAATATTCAGCCCAGTATGTGCAAGAGTTATCGATTCGTTATGCACAGCACACTTGGATATATGGCTGTGTGTGACATAACCACACTTTTGTCAATTCATAGATATGCTAAAGTTTTGTATGTAAAATGATTGTAAATATCTTCTAATCTTCAATATTTCTCGCTTCAAATGTGTACAATGCATTGATTTTATTCCATTGAAATGAACGATGAAGTTTTGCGCATTTTTCCTTTTCTAGTGACATGTCATTTACTGTTATATCTGTAGTACTTTCTGAAATATATCATTTAAAATCTAATGATTTTCTTGTAGTAACATTGTATCATTGAAGGACATTTTGTAGAAATCGTGTAGGCGTGCGTATTATTCCGAGTACGATAATAATAGTTTCTGAATATATCCTTGTAAGTAACATCACTGGTGTTGTATCTCTGAAGTTTATACGAAAGTCTGGTTGATAGCGTCCTTGCGAAGTGTTAAAACAATCACCTCGCGCATGAAATGCTACTAAGTATTTGTTGAAAGTTTAAATGAGAAAAGTTTACTACATATCTAACAATATAACATACATATATTCCATTTTCAAACAGCGTATTTATTAATAAATACCTGAATTTAATATTACACGGCATTTTGTCATACTCCGCTACACATGCCTGTCGGACGGGTTGCCTGCCCATTATTCCGTACCCTGAGATTTAAAAATATTCTCCATTTCGCATGGTAACATATCTTTGCACTTTGCTGCAGTGATAATTTATATTTGAAATATAACGATTACAGATACTAAATGATAGATACATGTATGTATATAAGTGAATGGAACCTGAGCTTGTTTTAATATATGACTCTGCGTTACATGTTTTTGATTTGTATTCAATTCGTGTTTAGGTGTGTTCTGTACGACAACACATACACATTTGCACGCCCGAGTTATACGGGACAGATAAATAATGAACATACAAGACAGTATTACATCATACAACATCAGTATCAGCGCGAATTCTTCCCAATCCAGTGACCAGAAATAATTGTGGCATAACTCCATGTTGTTCGCATTTGTAAACATTGGACTGTGTGTGCGGACATTGTGCATGTACGTTACGTTGTTTACAGTATGTTACTTAACCTAATTCGTTGCTTCGGTGGCGAGTTTTCAACAAGGTTCGTTTAGCATATTCGCGCCACGATTGTACCAACTATGATCACTTAATTATTTGAGTTAAACATACATTGTTATAAAAGAATAATATGTAAATCTAGTATTTAAATGTTGCTTCAGATTCAATTTAAATCGCGAATCAAAACCAACAGTATCGAATCGGTTAACAGTAATATTATTTATCAAATAAGCAACATAAGTTTCGTTTTGAAATTTAACTCCATATTTCAAACTTTATTTTAGAAAGCTATTAAACGAGTAAAGATTATAATTTAACTTTTGTACAATTTACAAATACATAATTTTAATTCTATTCTGTAAAAAGCTACAACCTTTTTATATTTATTTAAAAAAAGCTTTACTGAATTTTCAGTGTAATTATTTGTTAATACGTCCCTGTAAGCGTGAAAAATTAATGGCCGTCAAATGTAACGACAGTAAGATGGGGCTGGCAGTTATCGTGAAATGTCAATCGCGTTGTACGAATGAAATACAATTCAAATAAAGTTCGTCGCAAAGTACACAGATCTATGCTGAGGATAAAGTTCTTGGATGCATTTTAAACATGTGTAAAGTATCTGTGTGTGTGTGTGTGTGTGGGTTTTATACTTACATATATTCCTTATTTAACCCTTTACGTGCGGCGCTGATTTTACATGGTTCACGCCAACATGAATTTCTCACTATCCATTACAGTGTTATGTAGAATAGATTGCTGAAGATGACCAAAAACAAGCTCGAAACGTCGAAATATCTGTCGCAACTAATTTTCTAAACATATGTTCTAACTTGAACTCGTAGTCTTTTATTCCAACCCAAAGAATCACCTATTTGGTACATTATGTTAATACAATAAATAAATTAAGGTGCGTTATGTATTTTTCTCGCCATGGGGGTCATATATGACCCCCATGGCGCCACGGGCAAACTTAGTGCCGGTCACGGATGACCCCCACGGCACGCAAAGGGTTAACACGCGAAATATATGTTAATGCGTGTTGTATTTCTTACTGTGTCGCTATTTTTGCGAAAACTAAACTTAATGACACAGTTATGGAAATGTGGGTTGTGCAATGGTTCGTAAACAGAAATAGTTTATTCCAGTCTTTGAAATTTGATGGGGCACTATCCGAGTATAGTACGAAATTTATAGCTAACATAATACTATGTGATTTTCCAAAAAGAAGCTAGCACAAAATTTTAAAGAACAAATGACAACAATTCAGATATCTGTTGTTTACTAGGAACAGACCGTTTGATATTCTAAAATAAGCCCTCGCTTTTTAAAAACATTGGCATATTAATACATTTACCCATTGCCAGAGTGACATAGCATCCCATTATTTCACCTTTTCAAAACACTTCACTTCAGAACACTAAATAAACAATAATTATGAATACCAGCGTTTTCAGCCAAAAAAATAACACTTTTCTGCTGCGGTTACCTTAGGAGAAAACTATTTTAACAGTGACACTAGTGGTCCATATCTTTAATTTACCTACTCGCCACTAGAGTGATGCACTATCGTTTATTTTTTCTATTTGAAGCAAGAATTTATATATAGGATGTGCATGGCGTGTAAAAATATTTATTTTTTCCAAATTCTTTTAAGAACTGTTTTAACGTTGACAGTTGTGGCCCATATCCGTAATTTATCTGCTGTTTACGTTGCTTGTCTTCTTTCATCGTTAAAAATCACACACAAAAAACAACATTTGTAGTAAATAAATACTATTTATTCATATAATGTTGACGAGAAGAATGTAGAATTTATGTTACTGTAGGATTATTGTTATATTAACAGATAATATTGCTCTGTTGTTTCGGAAACTTATTTGCATTAGCGAAGAAGTATTATTTTATTGTAAAAGTTTTGTTAATTTCTTTGCTACTTACGAAAGCGAGAACGCACGCCCATGTGTCATATGTGGGGGCCTTAGAAGCGGTTTGGAAATTTATGTGTCGGGTTGAAACTCGTGTGAAACATTGCCAAAATGTTGTCGTGCCAAAATTTATATCTTGAACAAGTCCAGCAGCCTTCGAGCCCGGCAAGAGACGATTCTAATAAAACTATATGGAAAAGTGTTTGACCGCATTATTGTTTTTATTCCCAACACACACACACACACACACACATATATATAGGCACATAAATTATACACTTTTATTCATCATCTCTGCCTGTGTAGACTGTTGTTTGTGTTTGGATGACTTCTAAAGCAATCCTTTACTATCTATTTTATTGTTCATAATTTGCCATGGCTAGAATGATATTGTAGTATAATTTTGCAGTTGTATAAAATGTTCAAAAAATACAGTGCAAGCATATTCACATTTATAGCTTGAACTCATGAATTGGTAATATTTTTTATCTATTTTTTCCATAAAGAACTGGATAACTATTCCAAGTAAAGATTACCCATTCGTTGTATATTGTTTAAACTTTGTACAAACGCAATATTTGTAAACAGATATATGCATAACTCTCGTTTAAGTCGTACGCACTAGTGTTTTGCTTAAATTTCATATTTACGATCGGGAAATATTAGCAGGACTTTATTGCGCTGTTCTGCAATTTAATATTGTCATTAAGGTTGTACATAAACGTCAGGCGACTCATAAAACCGCTGAATTTATTAGAAACATATGAACGTGATCGTGCGTTACAATGCTTAGTTGTTGGATACCTAAAACTTCACTTTTCTCACTAGATCTCACTCTAAATCTGTGTCTTTTGCTCGCTCGCTCAGTGATAAACATAACAGTTAGTTTATAAAATATTACATTGTAAAATACTATATTTAGTTAGACTTATGTTTACATATATTCATGCAAAATGCTCATGGAACAATCCTAATTGTTTTTATTATTAGTAAGGTTAAATGTTTGCAATAGTCCAATAGTTAGTTTGCAGCTGTAGTATACAATATAATCTGCTTTATTTGCATTGAATTGCGTAGCATTGCATTGCATAGCATAGCATAGCGTAGCATAGCATAGCATAGCATAGCATAGCATAGCATAGCATAGCATAGCATAGCATAGCATAGCATAGCATAGCATAGCGTAGCATAGCACAGCATAGCACAGCATAGCACAGCATAGCATAGCGTAGCATAGCATTGCATTGCTTAGCATTGCATTACAAAGGTAATAATCTAATACTAATATCAATGCGACTAGTTTTAATTCAACGCAATATACAAAGTGAAGATTATTTGAAATATTGTTGTTAAAAATTTGCAAGGTTAGAGAAATGCTTTATGATCTATTTGGACAGACAATTAAGTTATAAACATACATTGACCTGTGCGAACAAATATACACCGATGTACCTGCCAACTTGTATATATGTGTGATGCAGATTCTATTTTTTACTTCGACGACACACAACTCGTTAGTGAAAACGCATCTGGTGATCGCAGTGGGTTATGGACGAATAGTAAACATGTTTGTTATTCTTAGTCCAGTGTGTGTGTGTGCATTGCAATGCGCAAGAAACACAAAACTCAACAGTATTTATACACATATATACTTAACTGCATTGTGAATGGTACACACAAATGTCTGCTAAAAAATTCCATGTGCCATATACATGTCAAAGGTACACGATCGTAATCAGCGTTATATCGAATAACGCTGATGATCTATAACGCGATTTTTACAAAACAAAATTCAAATGCAAGATATAATTATAAATCGGTGAGTTTCCTATACATGCAGGTAAAAAATCCTGCCTACGCCACTGATTCAAGGGATTTATGTATATAAATTATAATTTATATTATTAATTATAATATATGCATTTGGATGCTTTTTAAAATGAAATATATTACTATACTAGATGTTTATATGAAATATCATAAATGTTCTGTGCATTCTACAATAATATTTCGATATTTCCACAAACGTTATAAATTTATCATTCGCTACTGGTTACGGTAAACACGGTCACTAATGATGTCAGAACGAATATAGTCGTTTTATTTTTGATTATGAAATAAACAGACATAGAAATCGTCCTCATTTCCGAAGCAAAATCAATTTGCAAATAAGATTATTTACATTCACATTTATATATTTATATATATATATATATATATATATATATATATATATATATATATATATATATATATATATATATATATATACCGCAGTATTGATATATCATTTACCGATCAATATTACAAAATATACATTGAGATGAAAATATTGGCCAATATTTCAAGATTCAAAACCAACCAATTAAATAATTTCTTTATAATAAGGTAAAATAAATTTAATATCTTCCTGTCTAGCAATATTTCCTTATTACGCCACTGTGCATTTTTAGTCTTTCTTAAAACAAATATTTTTCTTTTTCATTGTTAGCATATATTTTTGCCTGTGTTTTTTTGTACCAATAATAATTCCGCCATTGTATTTGTTCATCGTCTCACATTTTAATTCACCACGTTCTTTCATTTCCCTGAAGCGTGGCTCGAAATGACAAAGGCCCCACGTTCAAAAAAAGTAGTCTGTCTTTATGTTTTTTCCTCGGCATTCCGTTGTCAACATCAGCTCGAAATACTGTCATATTTATCTCAGTCACACAGTCTGCACGAACTCCAAATAAACACATTTTTGTTTCACACCGCTATTTGCTGGTATATTTTTGTTCGATTTTCTTATTTCCATTTGTGCATTTGTTGTTTGCAGCGGTGTCCTGCTCATTAGAACGTACTTTGCTCGACACTTTTATGATGTGCCATTTTTTCGTTCGCTTCATTTATTTGCGAGCGTATTTGATGTGTTGTCTGTATGTTCATTTGTACTTGGACCACGTGAAGCTACAGTTTTAATTGGTGTGCACATTCTTACATGCATTTTATTTTTATATTTCGCGTTGTTCGAATCATTCTTGGAATTTTCGAGTCGCAGTTCTGAATGTGTGGGTTGACATATCTACCTAACGGTATTCTCGGGACATTTTTACTGCCATAAATTACAAAAGAATTCGTATTTTTGTCCGAAATTTAGTGTACAATGCAAGGCTACTTATATGTGTATTTTAATAGAGATTGTTGCTGAAAAATTGTAAATGATAATGGTTGTTTATACATTTTAGTGTAGTACTATATGTCGTTGTAGTTCTGGGAACATTATGTGCGTGCAGTTGGCACTATGTAATTTACGCCCTATATGGCAACGTTGTATGATGCGGGTTGAGTAATTTCAAGGTAATGCGGGAGCCCTTATTGTATTTACTCTTCATTCACAAGTATTTTTCCCAACCTTATTTATGATCCATGAATACATTTTTCGCGCTATGTTTTCAATATTACAACATTCGTAGTTTCTCAGTTGATTATACAGGGTGATTCAAAATTGCTTGTCGGTATCGCTTCGTTTTGATTTTTTCCATGTCGCATTATAATTCAAACTCTCATATTACGGACAATAATTTTAAATCACTCTGTATATGTTTAACTATTTACATATTAGTCGCTACTGTTAGTTGTATCGCAGGTATCGTAGTTCAAATATCGGTCGTGCATTTGCTTATCAATTCCGTGATAGTGTTCGTACAGTTACGACTTAATCACTTGAGCGGGACCACGCCTAATATTAGTAATATCGACAATTAACTAATTACGTGATGTTCAGCGAACAATGTACAGCAAGCACAGAGTTGTCGAGATACTGGATAAACATATAGTACAGTACAATACCATGCATTGCACTCAGACTATACACTAGTTTCTGCAAAAGTATTCAAATAAGTATTTAGATTTTATACCGTATAGACATTTATATTATACATGCTTTTTAAATCATTCTTCTTATAATCTAAAGCTTTTATTTGTTGGCTTTGTACAATATGGTTTATTTGAATGTGTTTTCGTTTAGACGATTCCAACATGCTATAGGTTATGTAGTTGAGTGCGTTTAGTACACGGATATACCGCTAGATGATGCAGGTGTCGGCCAGCATGTAGATACGGTGAACAGGAAGACACATTCGTATATCACATCCATACTTCCGGTTGGCAGTGACACTGCTAATCTGAATGTGCTGTACCGTGCACAGATAAATTTAATTACATAGCAATCCAATATACGTTGGCTGTTCATTCATTAACACTGTGACAGAACATACACACAAACATACAGACATACATACATACATACATTATATATATATATATATATATATATATATATATATAACCTTCCATTGTTTACCATGACTATATACATATATGTACATATTAGTAGATACAAGTTAAAAAACATTCTTTTACTGCTCAATACTTGAACTATAACGACAAAATCACTTATTAAATCGTTGTCATGTTTAGAAATCCTGATACAGACAAACACGTATTCCATTTCAATAAATACGTAGTTAGAGAATCATGAAATCACTATATTTGTACACATCTCACGAACAATTCAAGGTAAATTCAGTTTACATAACGTTAGATTACGATTACGTTTGTCGTGTGCATGTACTTTCACACAGACAAGCTAAAAATATTGTCAAATGCCAAAAAAATTACACCATAGTTCATATTAAAAGTCTGTTCAAGGTCAAGGTGAGCACACGATTTGTTTTTAAATTGCACTTACAAAGACCCGGTGATTGTTGACGTGAATAATGTAGCTAGTATATTTTGCTGAAAATAGAAAAATTTTTCTTCAACATCCAGATTAAAAATATGTCTGAAAGCATGTTAACGTTGAAATATATCATACATTTCTGACAATTTTTAAACACTTTTATTTACATTTAATGTTTGATTCTGTGCAAGCTATGAGTTGTATTAAGTACGGGAGTATATCTACTTTTAAGTGCGAATAAGTAGTTTTTCTATTAGATTTTCACTAGGTTTTATTCATTCAATTTGAAAATTACATACGTTATTGTTTAATAAACATTACTCTACTACAGTGGTTCTTAAAGTGGGGGGCGCGACCCCGGAAGGGGTCGATAAAAAATTTTGAGGGGTCGCAGAATATTTGGCGAGTGATCCATTAATGCAACTAAACAAATAAATCTGCTAATAATAAAAACAATTAGTAATTCATTTTAATTAAACAAAAGAAATTACCTCCTGGATTTTAGTCCCCCCCAACATTTTTCTGCGCACACGGTTCGGGGGGGTCCTTCGGAATTTTCAATTGTGAAAAGGGGTCGCGCGACCAAAAAGTTTAAGAAACACTGCTCTACTAAATACTGAATAATGTTGTCAATGTTCTTTTATCATATTTAGTTGAAAATTCTATTTCAAACATATGTAACTTCATCACCTTGTTATTCACCTGTGTATTTCTATATTCTGTTCGTGTGCGTGCGTGTGTATGCTGGTATAATTTGCATGCCATTGGCGTAGCAGGTAGAATTTTCTCGTAAAATCGCACATGCGCAATTTGTAGTGTCCGCTGCTTGTATGCATTCGTTTCCCGTGTGTAAAAATGTATTTCGTAGAACTTGCATTTACGTGCAGTATGCATTGCAAATGCTTACTGCCTGTTCGCTATACTTCACTGAACACTCACAAGCTTCCGTGTGTATGCACGTAATGCGCGTACGTATGTTGTTAGATGCATCACTTCAGATTCCAACTTTGATGTCTCGTGTTTGACCATCAACTCTTAATGCAATCCAAAATGAACGTTGACTATTTATAAATTTGCAACTCAGAATCATAGTGTCTCCATTTTGTATTCATTATTTTTTTTCGACAATATTGTCCGATGAAAAACTGTAAATAAATGCGTAAATAATTTTTAATAACCAAGCTTAAATTTTAAATTACAAAACACTATTTTCATTCGTCACAATTCAACGTTGATTTATTTTGTGTTTTAATATTTATATTTTACTATCTAATGTAATTCCCTGTTATTGTAATTATTTTATATTTATTTTATACGAAATACGAGTTTTATTATATTATACTTTCTATATAAAGTTCTGGAAATGATTCAATTGAAACTATATTAAGCACACGTCTAAAAATACGTAATTGTCTGTCACAATTGAATATATGGCCGTGAAATCTATCAATAAACTTGCTATTATTACAGGGATATTTTCATTATTATTGGTGTATTTTTAGACAGTCATACGCGGGTAATAATTATCAATATATTAAGCGTAATTGAATGCGAAATTCTGATGAAAACCGTAAAGAAACGAATGGTACAGCCAAGGAGAAAAAAATGGAATAAAATATAAGATCATTATCGTGTTTCGCACTTGAAATTTCACAGTTAACGTGATCTTATGTTCGCAAGTCGTGTACTCATTTGTCAATGTCACAAATTATGTCACATTCAACAATTTTACTTTATAAATCTCAAGGTCACGACATCTTGTGGCTCCCACGCCATTTTTAAAACGGTCCTGATACAAATGTCTACGAATTTACGCAATAATAAATTTAACATTTCGTATTCAAGTTGTCAAAAAGGTGTGGTGTCTTAAGTTTTATATTGAAAAAATTAAACATGTATATTTTTTAAATACATTAATGTTGCTCTGGTATTAATTAAAAGTAATATTTTATACAGTAATACGCCGAATAACGCTGAGAGTACGTTCCTACACGCGCTGAACGAATTAATATTAAGTAATCGAAACATTTTTGTGCTCATTTTTAGCATTTTCGTGCACGAATAGATAACGAATCAATTTAACGGTTTTCTTTAAGTTCAAGAAAAAATCCACGTTATATCGAGTTAATGTTAGTGGAATAAATCAATTATAAAATTGTATCGTTGGTCATAATTATGTATGTTATCATTTCGTTATGGTAATATTCTAAATGATGATCTCAAACTTCATCTACAATACATATGATTAGTCAGAAACGTTTAAAACACGTGCATACTTTTTCTGTATGTAAATTTTAATCACTATATGTGCAGTTAATTCATTCTCAATGCTTGCGTTACCGGAAATACTAGTATTGAAAAATAAATAACCAATAACAAACACACACACATACAATGATACAATCGTCTGTAAAAATTTCGGATGAAACGTTATCATTACGCAATCGAGATAAGAGGTAGTCAAACTGTTTTAAAATAATACTATTATCTTCAATACATCATCAACTACTGTGCATAGTAAATATTGTAATTTTATTTCTCCGATTAAATAGGTAACCACTTTTTATTTACGAAATTTTTTTATAAAGCTGATTTATAGATAAAATAGAAACATCTAGAGATTTAATAAAATCTTAGTTTGAGTACTGCTGTTACTAGGGACATAATGTGATCACGGTAACTATTGTGAATTGTGTGTACATCCGGCAAACGATACGAGATGCATATGAATGATTTACGCAAATATATACATGCATATGTATTGTGCAATTTCAATAAAAAAATTGCACGCGATAACATAAAAACCATGTACGAAATTCTACGAAAAAAATATTACCGCGATTTCAGCTGCACATCAGAAAAATATATAATATTACAGGATTCCGTCCAATAACTATTACAACACTACATAAATTTTCATTTGTAAAATAATATATTTTTGCCAATGTTTGTTATTTGATTTGTGAACTAAAGTGAAATTGAAGTGTTCGTTTAAATTAATGTAGATTTTTCATTAACACAGCTAAATTAATTACACTTTGCAATCCATTTACATTAGATCGCGTTTGTTTTCAATCAAGTGTACAGACATCAACGTCACAGACTTACCTGCCATCTGTTGTGCGGTAGTTACAACTACAGTTTAGTCTCCCGTTCACAGAGCGCGCTGCTGGCGCTGTACTGACTACATTCTTTTATTTTGACGTTTAGTGAACAGTTTATGATACATTTAATCATTTTTACGATTGTTCTAATCATAATTGTAAGAAGATATTGCTTTTATAAGTGAAATTTACAGCGGATTATAAAGATTTCGCTTTATTGACTCCTTATATGTCAAATGTGTGTGTTTGTGTAATTATTAGTGGTCTGTTTTAATAAATTGAATTAAATGTTATTTTGCCAGCAACTTTGAAAGGTTCTTCAACCTGTGGAGTGGTTATCCTTGGTATTTGTGAAACATACACACGTTGTTAACGTCGATCGTGTTTATAACTTGTCTTTAAAAATGTGAACGTGAATAGACTTGCTACAAAAAAAGAGATTTCTTTCTCTCGTTGTCATTCATCAACGTTGTTGTTGTTGTTGTTCGTTCCAACTTGATTTTTATATTTTCATTTTACTTTTACTAGTAGTTGCAACCTAATTTTGTGACGGTAATTTAATCATACTGCCAAGCACAACTTTTTGCATTAACAGTGTACAAGCGGGTAATTTAAAACGCTGTACGCTGTAATTTTTAAAATTGAAACAAATTATGTTCGGCACGTTCAAAAGCGTGTACGTTTTTTGTAAGTTTATAATAAAGTTATTAAAGGCGAGAACAAATATATTAATTTTTTTATATTTATCTTGTCAGATTTTTTTTTTCTAGTATTTGTTATAATTTTATTGCATTGAAGTGTCGGAATATTCATCTGTACGACTAAATGTGATGTTTAAATCTAGTTTCTTCTGAATGTATTGCGATGTTTTTGTATTTTGTTGCTATGTTCTGTGAGTGTGAATTATAAATGCATGCCTTTTGGTAATTATGAGCAGGGACATGCAGTTCTTATCCATTTCATGACATGCAGGTACCGCGATGGTGCACCTCGACAGCTGCTTCAGAGTAACCTTCGTTATGTATTCTTTTTATCTAATTGTATAATTAATTCTTTCTCTTACACACTATATATATTATATATATATATATATATATATATATATATATATATATATATATATAAATATATATATATATATATATATATATATATATATATATATAAATATATATATATATATATATATATATATATATATATATATATATATATATATCGTTCTTCTATCTACAGTGGAATCCAGTTATAGTAAACTCGCATATGGTGGAAACTCATTCATACTGAATACTTTCGTCATACTATACTCTCGCTTATAGTGAACCAAATTCCTAGGCCTTTCCAGTTCACTATAAGCGGACCTTATAGACCTATCAGCTGTCTATATATTATTCTATATCCCGAGAATATAAAACATCCGATATATAGTTTCAAACAACGCTAGCGATATTACTTATTGATATCGGCGATGAACTTCGTGTACTGACAATATAACTTATATGAGTTTTAACGTGCTGTGGTGTTACACCAAGTTGATCTAGTTCATTCATGTCCGTGTCGTGTAGTGTTTGTATGATGCGGAACCTTGTGACGACTGACGACGGGACATGGTACAGTGGCTGCACATACTGACGCGCAGGGCCTGTCAACTCAAATGAGACGCGCTGTAGCTGTAATGTATGAGAGAGATAAAATAGTGTAGTTTCCAGAACGTAATGTAGATGGTACATGTGGCACCCTAGTTGCCAAATCTCTAAATATGTATCTTTTTTATAATATATATATATGTTTTTTTATCATCTGTAATATAATTTTATATACACTGTATTATTTTGTTTCAAATTAGTCCAATGCATAATTACATAAATTTAAAATTGAAAAAAAACAAAATTTAGAAATGAATACTTGGCAACCGTGCACAACTCTTGTGGAATGACGCCAGCGCCATTGATATGTTCTGTGCGCCATTGTTCGTCGTTTCGTTGTTGTTGGTCGTTGTATTTATCGTAGTCTCTGTTATCGTGTTTCGTTGTTTTTGGACATTTGTGGATTCGTTTAGTTTTTTCTAGTGTTTATAGACAATTGTAATTATTATAACATATTTGTGCATTCAGAGATATTATTCCTAATTAAATCTTTAGGGACAATATATACTTTTATAAAAAACAATTTCAGTAGTATTATGCATGTAAGATTTGTCTATTTTATAATTCAAACATACATAATGAACAATTTAAAAATAAATTTTGAAGAATGCAGCCATTCGGAAGAATTGAAAAAAAACATTATTGTTAATTTTACAAAATTGTGCTGCTACAATTATTGTAATGGTATTAATAAAGTAATTGTAGGAAAAGAAAGCCGTGGGCATAACAGTAATAATTTGTACCAACAAGCAAAAAAACTAAATAAAAGAAGAAAATAGCAGCACAACAGAACTACTAATACAATAATGTTACTGCCTAGCAAATTGTATCACCTTATTGTATTGTTAAAGTAAAAATAAACTACATTTTGTGGTCCGAAATCTGACTTATTTCATCCTATACCGTCAAAATCAGTGTTTCGTTACACTCTATATGAAATTTATTACTTTGAAATGTAAGAAGTTATACACGAGGTATTGAATTTCATAATTATACAATTATGAAATTCAGTACTACGTGCTTTACGTTTTACAATTCTAATTGGATTTTATTTTATTGGAATTTGTTTCCCGCTATTCTCAATTTCAAACAATTTAGTTCCACGAACGTAATGCAGAGTGTGCTCTAATACGTCTTCACGAGAGAGACGCGAGTTGGCCTTCTATATGTTATATGTTCTGTGCTGACGCGTATGTATGTGCAGCATCCTGTGTGTTGCGTTTTACAATGCATCGTCTCTAAGTAGGACAAGGCCAGAACTTCGGACTAGGCATTGGGATCGGTGGCATACACGTGTAGCTGGACCTACACGTGCCACCAATTCACTCTCACTACACACACACACACACACAACCAGTTATATATATATATATATATATATATATATATATATATATATATATATATATATATATATATAACTGTGGTTGTGTGTGTATGTACGTACGATTTTACATGCTTGTACATGAATATGTTGATAGAGCTATATAGATTGACTGACCAACGTGTAATTGATCAAAAGCAACTATATGTATACACAACAAACGCGAAAACTTAATTACCTTAAACCAACTGAAATCGAGTACGTATTCATTTGGATGATTGAAAAATTATAAACATTTACGTTAGATGCATCTTTAGTTTGTTCTGTAAATAATTTATTATAAAATATAACATTGTGCTTAAACAAATTTGGGGGTCGCTAAACGTTTAGCAAAACTAAAATGCATACTCAAGAAATATTTTAAAATACACTTTCTTTGCGATTTATTATCAGGAATTTTTTTAATCGTAATCCTATTTTATATACGTCTGTGGTCGGGCTCGCGATATTATTTACTAGGTCGCAAATGGAAAAAGTTTGAGAAGCATTGCTTTAGGTAACATGTACAGCGATGCGAGGTAGTGAATACATAGATATCACACACACACACACCATTATAGTACCGGAGTATGCATCACGGTGTAAACCGCATTTCGTTATAAATAATCATTGAAATTCAAACCAGACAGTCTATAAATACAATTCTGTGTAAACCACCAACCCAAGCCAAATATTTTTAAAACTATCTACCGAACGAAAAAGGTACAAAAAATGGATAAACAAAAAGTACAAATACCAGTCTCCAATGCATCTTGTGAGCACTTTCGTTTCTCTGCAAGGGTCAACTGCTGGTACGAAAATATTTCGCTTTTTTTTGTTTTTATTTGTAATTGAGAATGAATGTTTTCATTAGGAATTAAATCATTCTAGAGCGGCAGATCAAAAGACGGTGTTTGTAATCTAAATGTAGCGGATTGAAATCTTGGCGCCATCTCAAAATTATATATATATATATATATATATATATGTGTACATGTGTGTATTTATGGATAATTATAAGCAGTAAAAGTACAGTTATTCACGATCAGTTCATGTACCTTATCATATTTTGACAAAATACAAAATCCTTTGCCAAGAATATACATACATGACATGTTAATTCCTATGTCGCAGATTTCTTGGGACACCCGGTATATATATATATATATATATATATATATATATATATATATATATATATATATATATATATATATATACTCGTATATCCCAAGATTTATTTAAACCTGCATATCTACATAAAAAGGTTAACGGTTTTTCTCACATAATACAAGCCCTTTTCCAATCATCAATCACCGCCTACACAATACCTTATAACCTTACCATTTACACCTAATCTCACTCCTGACGACAGTTCAAAAGCCCAAAAAGATACGACGAGTAATTTCCGTAGATAATTTGATTTGTAAATCGGTTCTTTTAGATTATTATGTTAATTATGCAACAACCTTGGGTTACCTAATATTTTAAAAGGTTATCTTCGACCGGGGCACCCACATATAATCGTTCCGGGTTCCTCCTCAAAACCTTAAATGGCCGTATAAAAAAATTATGAGCAGTGAGTTCAGGTTTTAGTTTGAAAAGATCAAATCCCCATACAACAGTTTTATAGAGATTCGTGCTTGTATGTGACAAAAGATCGATGAGCCAGTAGGTGGAACGAAATCTCTGTTTAGCTGGACAATACACATGGGCCAGTGCAACAGCGCGGGTGGCGGAGGGGGTAGACATGTTACTTTCACCTGGACTGGCCCACAGCACCAGTGATTCTTAATATTTTTACCACGCGACCCAAAATATTAATCAGTAGATATGTACTGCGAGCCAATATATTAGTATTTCATCAGTTCCTCGCTTTGATACAAGGTAGTAGCAGCAATTAAAACTTTAACGCGACCCATAGATTGAGAATCACTGGTCTATAGCGCAGCCGCTATAATTTAAGTGTGTCAGTAGTCAGAATTCGTACCAGTCTAATGCAGAAAGCGAATTTCGTAATATTTATCCTTTGGAAATTTGAACAAAACAGTAAGTCCAAATATTTATAATAAATAAGTTGTACCGAAAGGAAATGTAGGACTATTGTTAATATTGCCCTTTTTTACCGAATGGGAATTCAGCGCTTGGTAATATTGCGCATAGGTTTTTAGTAGGAATCCATAAATGTTGAGCATGTGTTTCGTGGGAATTCAGAGTGGTTGAGCATGTGTGTTTAGTGGGAATTCACCTTCGTGTGTTGTCTATTGTGGTGTGTTCTTGTATCGTGCGCTCTCTCCCGGAGCATCTAGGAATGTCAATGCCAAATGTCCCGGACTCGCGCTAGTTATTATGTACCATGTGCACGTTCCATCTCACTGTTAACGCGTCTCACTGTATGTATATGTATGGATAGTACAAATATTTGCGGAATGAATAAAGGATTTTCTCGTTTCTAAGTAGTTCACGTATAGCGATATCGTTACGACTTGTTGATTTTCTAAATTGTATGTGGTATTTGTCGAGTTCCGATTCTAAAATATATTCTCTTCGTATATATTGAGCTAAATACAAGCTTGTCAAGAAAATTCTAATGCTATTTCGAAAGAACACAACGTTTAAGGAATATATTATTTAAGTGTACATTTCATTTTGTATCTCACATTAAATACAGGCATATAACTTATAAATAAACTTTTAATTAACCAAGAATAATGTTCATTATTAACCTCTTTCATTACATTCAACAACAATCACTACCAGAAGTGAAATTAATTAGCGCAAATACTAAATAACTTTTACTAAACTATAAATGATTTTATCGTAGATATGGTCTAATAAGTAAAAATAATATATCTTCTTTGGTTGCAATTAAAATTAATGTTTCAATTAATCGCTTATAGAAACGTAATCGGAGAAAATATTTATTCACGATTCTTGAATCAGTACTAGAAAAAAAAAATCATCTAGTAACTTTAATGCACTTGAATTGGTCATTGGTTAACAACTAACCAACTCTCATGTTTTACAAATAATTCCTGGAAATCTGAAACCAGTTTCGTACAGATGTACATTTTAGTTTTGTTATGTTGGTCATCGTGCTGCGATGATGCTGGTTGCACAATTTATTTAACGTGGTTTGATTACCGGTAATCAATTAATACATTCGCAGTTTCTCTGTCTGTTTTATTATCTATAATAGATCAATGTTTATTCAACCGATTAAAGCAATTTTTTGTTTGTATTTTCCCGTTGAAATATTATTTGGTAACTAGTTTGTAATTATTTTTAAACATCATCGATACCGAATGTCTTTTTGCAATTGAAATGAAGCATTTAAAGTGTTTATCCTAGAAAAATAACGTAGATTGACATTTTTACTTGTTTTCATGATCTTTCGTGAAATGTATTTTTGTTTCCAAGTTTAGTGACTGGTAAACAGTGTCTCTACATGAAAACAATCATTTATCAAGTACTAAATGAGTTTTAAAAAATGAATAACGACCAAACATGTATTTGTTGTTGACACAAATAAAGTTTTTGGGCGTAGAAAAATATGTTATTTTTGTGTGAAAATATCTAACAGCCACATTCGATGACAATATTATATTCATACAAAATGTACTGCAAAAAAACAGAATTGAATTTTTTTGTTGGCTTCTTCGGCCAATTTATACAAAACTTCATATTAAAAAAAAAATATCAAATAACATTCGTTATTTCATCGAAATAACAATTGGCCATTATTTTATTTACCTTTCGGCCATTATGTATTATATGGATCGCGTGGTTAATGTTATTTTATTTAAATATCACTTGTTCCGTAATTAAGTCATGAATAATTAATAAAATAGTATGTGTGTTCATTAATCATTTGAAAGGATGCAAAATATTCGACGATCTTTACACCCATCGCCAACCTTGATTTTCTATACATTTCTCTGTTACACCTACTATTTTTAATGTGCTATAGTCACCATCAACTAATGCGTCTGTTCAAGGTCACCGACGGCCTCCACGTTTATAATGTAAATCATTTCACTATTTTTTTTTAAATGTCTCTGCTGAATATATTTTACTTTTTGTGATTTTAAAACGCAAATAATGTATTTTAATACAAAAATAATTTATCGTATCTTTAATTGAATTTAGCATTTATGTAAAAGTTCCATGAATTTGTTATTTACGAAAAATTTTACACACATTTTTAATGATTTTTATTCGTGAGTTATATTTGCTTTTTTTTTTTTGGAAAGGAAGGTTAATTTTTTCTGTGAGAAAATTAAATACAATGACCTCTGCTTTTGTCAAAAATAACTTCATGGTATTCAAATATAAGTAAAAACATTTCTAAACTGTGCATTTGATATCCCATATAGCAATTATTCACGCAAAGGCTCATTTCATTTATAATTTTTTGAACTGTCAACCTAACATGCAACGTTTAGCGTGTCTTCCAGCTATAATGTTCTTCTTCTTCCTTAGTGGCCAGTGGTATACAAGCACCATTACACTCCATGGACCACGTTTCCTGCAACATAACCGTTCTTTTCGCAATGTTTGATTTTATTGCTAGCCGTTTTGGTTAAATTTAGCAAAAGATACTTTTGCAAATAGAACATGCAATAATGATTATGCATGAATGCATACTCCCAGCATACTTCTAGAATACTAGCAAGTTTATCTTGCGTACCATGAAATAGTTCAGGGTTTTTAAACTTTAAACAATATGTATAAAACACCAGTTCATATTTAATAAATATTCTTTGCATTTACAATTAAACTTTTAACTTTTCATAACCATTTTGTCAGCTTATATGTTGATTTCATTGGGCTAATTCATGTTTATTTGTTCTAGGTATGTCATCATTATCCATTTCCTTTGTTTTTCCCATAACCGGGTAAGTGATTTTTTTTTGCTCACATAAATTGATAATTTCAAGACGGAAATATAAGAAATTCTGAATTAATACCTACGTTAAATGCGCATTGAATAAAGCCGCAAGTAGAAAAACTTTATAAGGCAAAAAAAAATCGTTAAGTAATATGGTTCGTTAAAAACAAGTAATCCGGAAATGCCGAAAGATTTTTAATAATTTTCGAATTGCAATAGTACAAGGTGAAGTCCATTAGTTTTTACTGTAAACTTCGTGGTCATTTTTTGGGTATTAGCGCCGAAAAAAACAACTAATTATTAGTTTAAGTTATACTAAAAACCTATATAATCTTTATTTTGAAAAAAACAATGAACGCAATATCTTAAAAGCTGCTCTCAGTATTATTGTACTGTTTTTGCTATGCTATTATATATAATTTGTATATTTTATTCTTAAAAATATATAAAATACTATTCACCGGTCAATAATATTAAGTTGCAGGATTGATTTGATATTAGTTTTAAACATTTCACAATACATCACAAAACGTGTATTTGCAGTTAATATTTATAAGATTGTAATTTAACTCATATTGTAATAATATTTTTGCTAAGCAACTCATTATTATACATACTGTAGTTACTGAAGTATTGTAATATATTTTGCATCAACCTGTTATCTGGCCGTGAAATGTATATTATATAAGTTACCAGTGGTCCGTAACACTTTTAATGTGACTTGTTTGAATACAATACTAATTATTTTCCAATTAACATTCACTCATCCATGGTACAGATTTATTGTTATCATTGCAGGTTCATTTTAATCAAACAGCAATTAGTAATGTATGTTTTCCAATCATATTTGTCTACAATACACCTGTAATCTAATCGTTTATAAGTTCGCTTGGAAGAAATTATGTACAATATATAATTAAAGTTGACGAAATGCTGTGCAAAATTCTTTATAAAGTTGTCATATTTCTATTCGCCAGGAATGAGTTAAAAACAAATATATTTTTCTATATTCTTTGATAATATATATATATATATATATATATATATATATATATATATATATATATATATATATATATATATATATGTATGTATATATATATATATATATATATATATATATATATATATATTTGTTTTCTTTGGTGGTAAACATACTTATTCTATTTTAAAATCCATGTATTGTGCATCTCTAGATTTCTACTTCACTGCCATACAACATTCACCTACACATCTAAACAGTATACACGTATATGCACTTCTCTGTATTTATCTACAGATGTGTTGTGTGTCTATGTATTTATGTGTGTTTAATGCTATCCATTCTTCATCTATGCATGTGTATGAGTCCCCTGTTCTTCTGTATGTACCTGTAGCTAAATGTATGTGTTTGAAATCTGCGGACCGGAACGATACTGGTCCTAGGCTGTTGCGCAATGGAGCGCTTGTTCGAATCCACTTCTCATGTTCATGTACCATGACCATGACGCGTCTAATGGCACACATACACACACACACATATACTCGGAGAAAGAGAAGTGGATGTATATATGTATGTAGTATAGTGGCTATAGCTTAGTCTGTCCGTCAACTACGTATGCTTGGCTCCTTCCTTGGCTTTGGAATTCTCACTGTCAACCTTGTTTCCAATGTCTTCATATAACGATCGCGTAACATGCATCACCAACACACACACGCACACACACACACGTAACTACAGACTCCCAGAATGTATTGTTATAACGTGCCATTGTCAACTGGACAATTGTACAAAGGTATGAAGTGTAATTTGAAGGAATGACATTGTTGAAGCACAGAAAATGATGAGCATTCGTGATTGACGTAAAGTTTGTCCATTTCAAAATGAATTTTGCTATTAGCCAGCACGATCTGCAGTGGAATCCGCTTATAGTGAACTTGAAAGGATCAGGAAATTGGTTCACTATAAGCGAGTGTACACTATAACGAACGTATTTAATTGAGACTCAGAGATACGTTCATTATATGCGGGTTTGAAATATTTCTGAGTTCACTATAGATAAATTCCACTGTAGTTGACTTGGTAAAAATGGTTTTTTAATAGCAATTAACAATAAAAAAAATATCAGCATCCGTATTGTAAAATAACAGTTACTTTTTGGAAATCTAGTCGTTCAGACTTTTATTGTCAAATAAAAATATTACTTTATGTCAGATTTCAAACAAAAAAATATATAGTCAATATAAATCTATATAAATGTTTTTAAATATGAAAAGAAATTACAGCTAGAATTTGTCAGTTCCATCATAAACATTTTCAATGATTTACCTGTTTATTACATGTTACGTTTAAGTTCTTTACAACCCGTATTTGCATCCAAAGTCAAACTTTCACAAATTCTCTTGAAAATGTTCTTTAAACTTTGTCGGTATACCTGTATATATACAATGTACACTATGCATTCAAATTGCAAGTGAAATATTTCCCTAAAACTATTTTCCATATTTAGTAAATAGCAGTCAACAATAAAATATAACGGTAGCCAACGTTGCAAAAACTAATCTGCTAT
Source organism: Carabus problematicus (assembly GCA_963422195.1). Taxonomy (NCBI): domain Eukaryota; kingdom Metazoa; phylum Arthropoda; class Insecta; order Coleoptera; family Carabidae; genus Carabus; species Carabus problematicus. Next base: position 1,140,980 of record OY728586.1, on the reverse strand, counting down.
AACCGCTGCTACAATAACCGACCGGGGTTTTTGCACAGTAACCGGGTACCACGTAACCGGGTTACTGAGATTGTAAAGCCCCGGTAACCGAGGGTGACTTTGTGTTGTAAAACAAATTGGCATCGTAATTTAGAAAGTTTAGTTTGGGAAATTTTGCCGACTTTTGCAAAAAATAACTAGTAGGTAACCATTAAAGGAATGTTTTGGTTGACCATTTTGTGTTTGTGGATTTGTTCTTGTATCAATGTGGATAACAGCGCCATTTTGACATTTATGTTAGTTTCAAAATGATGTAAATATGTAAAACAATTTATATAGGAACTACTAAAACATACGAATATATAGTAGCTTCTTGTACTGTATTTACAATATAAAACTAAATTATATGAATATGTCACACGGATTTCCAACTTTCTACTAAATTTTCACATCATAAGCATTAATATAAATATTTTATTGTGATATTTTCACATTGTATATCAAATTTAGTCAAGGTATTTATATACTAATATACAATTAAATGTAAATAATACGAATAGAAACCAATATATAGTTATAAACTTATTATGCAATACAAATTTAATTATTTATGTTAAATGAACCACTTCTTCATTCCAAATTTACTCTAAGGTTTGTTTCTATATTTAGTTACTCTGTTCTTTAACTTCTAATTCATTATTTATAATTGAATATGTGCGTAATTCTTTTATAAACGTGGAATTAAACATTATCGCCGAATATACCAATCTCCTAATATTCTGCAAAGTAATTATCGAGTTTTAAATACGCCCGCTAGTCGATTAATATCTGTTATTCATCTCACAGTGGGCATTCGTTAGATTTTTGATTTGAATATTTTCATATGTTAGCTTCTCCAACGCCAACATAGATCAAGTGCAATTAATCTAAACAAATGATGAAATTGTGTTTCGACTTTTTGTTGAACATAAAGGATTTTTTTAATTGAAAAAAAAAAACAGTTATTAATTAATGTTGTAGACAATAAGGCATTAATTGAGCTATAAAAGTAGCTTATGAACGAAAAGAGCATTATCAAAATTGATTCGTTAACAGTAATATAACAGATCTGATAATAGAGAATTATTCTGTACAAATTTAGTATAAATATTCTATTTCAATGATCAGATATCCGTATTTACTTATTACTGCAATAATTTCCATACATTTGAAGCATGCGCATTGAATTCAGTAGCAATTTTAAATTCGTAAAAATTCACTATCGTTCTCAAATCTGTTAACAGCAGTAAATTGCTCAGTGAAATTCATTTGAAATTCAACGGAAACCCGGTACAATGGACCGGCTCTGGGCGGCCCTTTTCGGTGTATAAACTTAGGGACCATGACCCAATTGCCGAAACTGACCTGGCCTAACTCGTCCACATCACAGCTGATCGTACACCCGGAAGAGATGCATTGCTGAACAACACCTCATTACCAATTACCCAGCAGACGGACAAGGCTACTACTTGGCTTTCACACCCCTCGCACCCCGCCCCAACCCTCCGCCACTGGTTAGCGTGGTGGAATCCTACTGTGGTTGATGTTGGGGTAGGGCTTCCTTACGGTCACTGTTGCGTTAACCACCTGGTTTCCGGTTACAGGATTGCGTGTCACGTTACCAGTGCGGTCACTCGCACGTAACGCATTATGGGTGCAATAATGTTTGTTTGTTTTTTGTGCTTTTACCTTTGTCGCATAAGAATCTGATTGGAATTTGAGTTTTGTAATTCTAAAAGTGCGTCATACTTCAAATCATAAATTTGACCAAACTGGGCTTGAACAAGAGAGAATTCGTCAAACGTTTCATCAAAATGCTCTTCATGAAGACACGGACAAATAAATTTGAAGCAATTCACATTTTAGTCCACTGACGGAATCATGGATTTGAAGTGTTTGATGAATTTGAAGTAAATGATTAAATTATGATTTTATAATGCTGAAAACGCAGAATGAAATCATGTATTGTTTTAATATTACCTTGATATTAGTGATTATAGGTAAATAATATTACATACGATGCACATGCAGTGCTATAAATCAATATTATAATAGGTGTGTAATATATAATATTTATTTGATACTGATAAATATATGTTGTTCACGCGATGAAGTTTACAGATTATAAACCATGCACATTTTTATATCCGCTGCACATATTATGAGGAATATATAATGTGGTGAATGTACAACGATGGATATCCATGAAGCAGCAGCAACTATAGCTTATTGCTTATATGTTTATATACGTGTACATTAGTAATTATTATAATCCATTAAAGTAACGTTACAATACATAAATCACCGTGTAGCTATTATACATTACACGTCACCATATATCATTTAAAGAGATGACAATAAATAAATACGCCAGAATATTATGTTTTAATAACTATCAATGAATTTTCTCGGCATGTATCATTGCATCTTCTAGCAAACGTACATAAATCTTTCGTGTTCGTTATTATAGATTCTGTAATTCTAATTACACGACAATAATGTCATTTTAAATGCGTTAACCTGTAATAGAAAACCGAGATCTCGTAATGGAACGAAATATGTAGAATAAAATTTCCTTGTGGAATAAGTTAGACTTGGGTAATAGTTCAATGAGTTTTTCGTTTCATGATATATTATTATGCTACAAGCTACTGGAATATCCCAACACATACATTGCATGTGTCTATGTATGTAATATATGTATGTGTGTGTGTGTGTTATATATCTACCTGATGACACATGCACATGAATCATTGGTTTATTGATTATTTCATTAGTGCCTTGTGTGCACTCCATTAAAGTACATAGTATGACAGGTAAACTGGACATCACCAGCCATCCACATTGAAATAAAATTATATATATATATATATATATATATATATATATATATATATATATATATATATATATATACCGAGTGTCCCAAGAAATCTGAGACATAGAGAATTAACATGTAAATACAGAAATATTGTAATTACTTCTGAACAAAACATTTTCGAACAAAAGTGTAAATAAAAAAAGTTGTTCAGAATTAAAAACTGCATAATATAATGCCATATTTAATGGCCAGATATGTTTCTATAACGAGTAAATCAATTTTGAAATCATACATTTCAATGACAGATCAGGTGGTCGTGAAACAAAAATGTTTTGATTATTTATTGTAATTGACAAAAATACATGCAATTTTTGTTCCATGACCTCCTCATCTGGCATTAAAATGCACTGTTTCTAACTTGATTTACTCGATATACAAATGTATTTGAGCACTGAACATAACATCATATTATGCAGTTTTTAATTCTCAACAACTCTTTTATTTACACTTTTGTTCTTAAATGTATTGTTCAGAAGTAATTGCAGATTTTTCTATATTTACATGTTAATTCCCTATGTCCCAGATTTCTTGGGACAGCTGGTATATATGTTAAGCTAAAATTCGTAAGGATATTTTAGCAGTGTTCAGATAGAAGTATATACTGCGTATTGCACTAGTATCATTTCAACTGGAAATGAACATACAGTGATAATGTTTCCGGACGTGGCATGTCGTGTTTGTACCAACACTCGATACAAACAATGACACAAGTCCATGAAATGTTAATAGTTTTTTAAATCATAGCCGTACGTACACACTTTAGAAATTTCCATAAATAAAGAATTATTACATACATACTGAAAAACTTACAATGTTTATTGTTATTCAATTAACTCCAAATATAAAAAGAAAAGTCTCATTGAATATTGTAGTTTTGGATTATATTCTAAATATAATTTGAGGCCGTAATATCGCCAGCCAAAACAGTGAATATTGAATATGATACATTAAGACACGCGGTATTCTATTGCTATAATTGTGTCCTTCGGAAAGAAAATTCGCGCACGCCACTGGGTATATGTCCAACTACTGTTGTACACGATTCAGGAACATTTATACTTTGTAATCGTCTACTATCTGTACAGTATTACTTTCCGATAGTGTGCTTTGGTTGACAAAGCGAAGAGTGTATTATACGTTATATGTTTGTGGCTGTCTGTGATACGCAGACCACATATACTGTATCCATCCAAACAACCAATTTTCGGCATCAATATCACTAGAAAATATGACTTCATGTGTTCGATTACGTCTATACGAGTTCTAAATTGGATTAAAACAATGTTCTGCTATACGAAAACACATTTACATTAGAATTCGCTAAGAAACGTCAACTATAAACGTAAAATATTTGTTTTCAGCGTTGCCATTAGTCAAAACCAAACAAAAAATAATTTTGAATAAAAAATTAATTAAAAATAATGCAATAGAACTATGTATGAATATTATTAGTTATATTAATGATTTTGCGTGCATTCAAAATAAAAATTTGATAAAAAAATAAAAAATAAATTACAAGTACGTAGTGATATTTATGTTTGTTCGGTTTTTCCCTAAATGATGACGTGATTGGTTATTTGGTTGAATACAGTATACAGTTGGTACACTACTATTGCTATAGACACATACACGCATGTATTCAGTCTATTTCAAACTAGACATTTGCCATAGTTACATATATGTATGTATATTGATATTATTTCAGGTATAGATATTGTATACTGGGGCATAGACAAACTATAGTTGCCTGGGGACTAGCTACTGGTTACAAATACACACACACAGAGAGAGATACAGTATGCATACATTTATCAGTGTAGCTCAACAAGCCGTAACGCGACAGACTGGCAACACTAATTTACTAAACCAGTTCCCTCGGTGTCTCTGGTTCATGACCATGTCATGTATGACCGAGCACACTACATGCTGTATATGACGTCACGTGACGTAACATGTCACTTCCGCTGAAACATCACGGCTACCTACGATCTCTCGTCTAAACGAGCTAGTGAAATTATTTCCTTACAATTTGTATTGAATACTTTTTCTCTAGATATATATGTATATACATATATATATATATATATATATATATATATATATATATATATATATATATGTATATATATATGTATATATATATATATATATATATATATATATATATATATATATATGTATATATATATATATATATATATATATATAATTACCAGTGATTGTGTTAAGATTAGTATGTCATTTTTCTCTTGATTTCACAATACACGGAATATGACGTTCACTTTTGATGATACGTATTTGTATACAAGACACTCCGATCAAACCATATTTGTCTCGCACGTTACATAGTAATACGTAGGTACGTGCCGTATGGCTTATCATCTGATGCGTGTTACTTGCACGCGATACGCGTGACGTTACCGAGTGTAATAAACTCGAAAATGTCAAGGTTAACAAAACACAATTTACACAAAGTGAAACTTTCTCACACACCGCTGACGAAAAATTGTAAAGTCAAACAATAAGTACAAGGCACACGGCCACAAAAAAAAACACAGGAAGATATTTCTCTTCTTCTTCTGCTTCTTCTAGTGCTACTACTGCTGTGTATATACATTTGTTTATGATATTTTAATGACTGTATTATATTGTGCTTGCTTGAGCGTATTGTGAAGATTCATTCTAGCCAAGCGAATATCATTTATAGACGTTGTTGATCTGATCATTTGTGTTGAAATGGTATGATTTATTTACCAAATATGTATAATTCAACCAAGCCAATGGCCTGAAGAGCGAATTAGTTAAGTTTCTAAGGTTGTAAGAGCAATATTTTTGTTGATATTCGTGATTCTACACCATGTGAACTATTCTATCATTACATACTTGTACAAATATCGTTCTGCTGGTATAAAAACAACGATTCATAACTCAATACTGCTTTCGGTGCAGAACAGAACGAAGTCCTTGTTACGACATAACCTGACGTGCACTTTGTTCTATAATATCCTGGATGCACGACGTCCAATGGCGAAGATGCAGGCGTCTGGAGCGTCGTCCTGTCTGGACATGCTCTCTAACACGCAATTCTTGACGTCTAAGAATTTCCGCACCGAGTTCGGAATGGAATAATAAAATTGTGTCATTGTTCGAATGCAATTTCAGACGGCGAATAACTATTTGTCAGCACAGGAAGATAGCACATCGTCTAGTGACGTCAACAATGAACCCGTGAGGCTGGTGATATTGACAGAAAATAATAAAAATGAACTTTATAATATTTGCCAGTAGTATTTTCCTTCGTTCTTATTTTTAAATAAACTATTGACACAGAGATGAAATATTAAGGATAGTTTAGTAAGAATTAAAGTATAAGTCCACTTTTGTAGGTTGCAGAAATATGTGATATTTTCGGTAAGACATAAAGCGATCTTCAAGTGCAAATATCAATGTTTGTTGAGAAAATTGAACTACGGTTTCGATGTTTACCAATGAAACACTTGATTTGGTCTCTCGGAAAGTGGACCAACACAGGGGTGTCCATTACACTGACCTCTAACAGGACCGTAACGTTAGATTTCCAAACTGAAGAAATTGTAACTATTTTGCAAACTGTTTTACTACAATTATAAATCTAAATAATAACAATAATGTAGTTTACAATAATGTATTGTATTATACAATCGTGTGAATTAAAATTTGTACTGTATAATTTAAAAAATAACAGATTCTGCTTTTTTTAATGTCGTTTATACATTATTCAAAAATTATTTTCATCGTTTTGTGTGTATTCTTCGTATGGAATGTTAAATATGCCGTGCGATTAATCTGAACTGTTGTACTAAATACAGGAATGCGAATAACCGTCACATGAACTAATCCATGTATCGATACATCTGCGATGTGTTTGAACACATAGATTTATGAAGAAAATCGCATTTGAAAACAGTACATAAATTATAACTGTTTATGCATAACAAATTAATTTATGGTTGAAAGTGTTCGTAACATTTGGACACAAAGCGTCAAAACATAAATTGTCTAGATATTTACGTAGAAATAGTAATGTTTTAAGTTAAAACAGAACGATATGCAATATAGTATTTATTGTATTCATACGTTGATGATCTTGTAATTTAATTTCTTGCATTCAAAAATATTAAATTTTTCTTCATTTACCTAGTTTAAGCCTTTCAAAAGGCAAAGGGATACTGACCGATTTGAAGGGTAAAGGTACCGTTAGGGACCCTTCTTTGAACTACCGCAAACCCTAAATTTGACATTGAAAAATACATATTTTACTACATTATCACTAAATGTACAGTATTCATAAATACCAGGAATGAACAGAACGAAATATGATTAATATATTTGTACTTTTTGTTGACATCCCTGAATTTTCAGTGCTCTAAGCCTTTCTGTCTCAGATCGTTTCCTTTTTGGTTCATGTTTATCGGCTTAGAATCTATTACCCGTCTATTTGCAGCTGGCTGGACAAGATTCAATGGGACGAACGATAATTTAAAATCTTGATCTTGAAATCTGTAAAATGGACCAGGTGCTTTTATGCATGATGAATCAATGCATAGCCACGAATATTGTTACAGTAATCGTTTTTTTCACGTACTATTTCAATGTAAAATTCTGTGCTCCTTTATATAAGATTCAAAACAGCCGATGTCATTTGAATTTGTTAAACTCGGAATTAAAAAAATTCGGTTTCTGTCATCTCAAATTCTAATCTTGCAATAAACAATTGTAGATTTTAATTTTGAAAAAAGAATACAGTAGAGTCGCGATTTAGTGAACTAATTCCGGCCAAGCCTGTTCACTTTTTAGGGGTGTTTACATTTTCGGGGTTCTGGTCTCACTCAGATATTTTGAGAAACAACTTATATTCTAGATACCTAAATCAACAGAATTATGTATGTATATGTAAAATAATAAAAGAGAAGGAAAAATATTGAATCCAAAATGGATAGTTCAAGGTAATGTGAACTGTTCGTTTCAAAACTTAATCATAAATATGATTTTTTATTATTTTATTGTAGATTTTCTTTAGTCAATTGTAGATTTTGAGAAGGAGAAATATTGAATGCAAAATGATTGGAATAAGTGACTATAGTTCAAGATTATAACAGATATACGACGTTTCGACCACAAAATCTATTGTGAATTACACTTAAAAAGTACAAAAATATTTTGAAAAATATTAGAGACTATTTTTGTTTATGTTTCTTTCCTCTCGAATTTTGTTATTTGCTTGAAAATGACCGAAAAACATCTGGTCGAAACGTCGCATATCTGTTATCATCTTGAATTATAGTCATTTATTCCAATCATTTTGGATTCAATATTTCTTCTTCTCAAGATCTACAATTGACAAAAGAAAATCTACAATAAAATAATTAAAAAAAAAACAAAAGATACATGTACCTATTACATAATATTATGTATACGTGTATTATGTAATGGGAGGGTACATATAAAAGGTTATTTATTACAGAAGCGAAAAAAATTAAGTAATATTGGATAGTTTGCGCTTTTTTTCAGGTTAATTTGTGCTAATTTTTGTCGCAAATCATGTAACACGAGCAAACTGCAATATTCTACTAGAAAACACGGTCACACATTCTCCTTTACCCAGACATTAAGTATTTAATTTTTTTTGTTTTAAATTCAAGTATTTTCGTTTACGCTCCATCTAGATTCATATTTAGTGGGATCCAGCTGAAAAGTATCGCAAATACCATAGTTTACTGTATCGGGATTTACAGTTGTTCACTATATCGGGACGTAATGATAAAATTTAAGTGTTCATTCTATCGGGTTGTTCATTTAATCGAGAGTTCACTAAATCGCGACTTTACTGTATAAAGAAAAAATTTCAACATTAAATATGGTTGTTGATAAAAAAATCACTTTATAATCCTTGTCCGATCTCAATCTGGGGTGTAATTTATTAAACCCGAAAGCCCCACCCCCCCTGGGAGAAGACAATAATGTTGCCGTCATTAAAGTTTAGTAACAAGTCGAGTATAAAAACGCATAAACTCCCCATAAATAACAATTTACAACCTGTAATTTGCGAGGTGCATTTTTCACAATCAGCACGGTGTATCTAGCAAGCCATGGGGCGGTGGTATTGTGTTGTGTATGCGGGACTTTATAATACAATATATATAGGTATACATGTTGCATTCGCCTCGGCTGCAGACCTCGGCTACGCAGGTATTCGAGTTGAACACGTCGATATAAAAAAAGAAAAACGAAAATCAGATACAGGGATACGCTTCATAGGAGACATCTTTACTTTGCTCGAGATATTTATAAGAGAATATTTATGCAGTTGACAGTGTTATGCCCGGTTTCTAAGACGTGGATTAATCCGAGAATCGTTGAATCTCGGATTAATCCGTTGCTTGGACAGAAAAATCCGCGAATCGAGGATTAATCCTCGATTCCAAACAATCCGAGGTTGACGGCGAATTAATCCGAGATTCAAGCGCTACACATCACAATTATAAACTCGTTTTTTCTTAGAAATACAAATTTGTATACCGTTTAATTACTATTAAACGATAATAAATAACAGTAAGTACATTTTAGAATGTTTTTTTCAAACAAAATATGGTATATTTCAATAATTATGAGCAAATGTCACTTTGCCGTAATGAGCCGGGAATCAAACGATATTCCTTCACATATGCAAATGGCATTTTTATTGAAAAAACGATATAATAACGAATGTTAGCATTTGAAAATAAATACTAATATATACAATTTTAGTTTTAAGTAATTTTTATAACCAATATTACGTTTATTCAATAGCAAATATGAATGTAATTCTGCTGCACTGTTCCGTAAATTTAACACTATCACTTCACCGTCACGAATCAATTTATTATTCAAATATACTTACTATACAAGAACTAAATTCAGATAATTACTTTATTAATAAATAAATATATTATTAATTAATTTGTATGGTCTATTATATTTAATAGTGAATGTCACTTTGTTGTAATTTATGAAATATTTTTACAATTTCGATGCACATATGTACATAATTTATATATTGATTAATCACATTAAATACATGTATTTATAGATGTTTGTGATGTGCAATACAATTTCAATTTAATTAGAAATATTTATTTACAATACATTTCTTGTGCACAGAACTAAAACAAAAATAAAGGTTATAACCTGTTTTCTTAATTTTTAACACACTAATGCACGAAATTTAGTTAATATATATATATTAAACAAAAGCATTATTAATCACGAATACTCCTTCGCCCAATAACCTGTACATTATAAACAATATATAACATTTCAATGATTTGAAAATGCTATTTTTACGTTAAAACACATTTGTCACTTTACTTATACTTGACAGCTGTTTTGCTGGTGGTCTACACATTCAAGTTACTAGTCATTTATTTGAAGAGTTTCAACCAATCAGAGAGCGCGTTACAATTGTCGCGCGATTAATCCGAGATTCAAATAATCCTCGTTCTAGCAACGCATCGTGGATTAATTCTCGGATCCAAAAAATCCGAGAATTATTGAATCCGAGGATTAATCCACGTCTTAGCAACCGGGCATTATAGGGGTCAGATAGTTTAGAATAAAACCATAATTCACCTCACGGCTAGATCACGTTGTAACTATTTGCTATATTTATAACAGAAAATGCGTAATTCTATAGTGGATTATTTTATTTACTTGTCAAACTTGGCCGAACATATACGAAATACTCCGAGGCTGCCCGAACATTGACAGAACGATACCAATTGTATGCTTTTTGTTATGTTTGTTTAATAAGTGATAATTTAATATTAATTGTTAATATTCAGTTAATATTGGCCTGTGGAAAATTTGTTATTAGACAATTGTTTGTTTATATGTAGTAAACATAACTGTTATTTAATATGCCATATGCGGTGAGCAAATGTGAGGTTATTTTTAATTCATATTGAAATGTATGTCATATCATGTGATCATTGTGCATTCGTACGTGACTAAATATTTAACTACATCCATTCTTTTCTTCCTCTACGTCTAGTGAGAACGATTAGAATACACGTTTGCAGGATACGTAATGAAAACAGTTTAATCGGAATTGAAAGCTACAATTGCGTATATTTTATAGATTTATTCCACTTTTTCAAAGAATGGAGAAAGGCTTATACAATAACACGTTTTTTGTGTGTTATATTTTACCTTTGCATAAAAGCAAGTACATGATATAAATTTGAATATAAATTAAATTTGTTGAAAAAACGTACTGTGCATAATATTGTGTTCTCATTTGGATTTTATGTTTCAGAATATGAATTTTTAATCTAAAAAAACTATATACTCTGGAGAATTCAGTAAACTGAAATGCATAGTATTAAAGTTTATATATCAGGCAATTATATTGCTTCCAGTTCCGTCGCAAACAAACACGCATACACACAGATATATTTATAGATATGTATATACATTGACTTTCGCATCACGACAAAAGTCAATTAGATTCTGTCAATAATGAATGACATTAATTAAATACCAGTTCAGGATCTAATGTGACAAGTTATTGACAGGCAAGTATTGGCGTAATGTTGATGCGTAGAAATGAATCCCCATATATCAACTTCTAGTTTATATATATACAGGGTGACCCAAGTTTGAATGCTCACCAAATCGAGATAATCACATTGTTCTGATCTATCTAGTGAGCCATGCAATATTTTCAAAATACAAAATCACCATCAACATCGGTCCATAAATGTGCAACTTTTGTCTAATTTAACCGACCTTTTAGTTTCGGAGATCCCAATGGTGAGCATTCGAACTTGCGTCAGCCTGTATATAATATGTACACTGGTATATGATTCAAATGTTCAACAAGAATGACAGAGACGACTCAACTTTAAATATTCCTATTTACATGCTTTGCATGTTTTATAATCGACTAACGACATGTTGCTCGTGATCGGCCATTTTGAATCCACAATGTTCCGTGTATAATACGCGAGGATACGCAGATGAAATGATTATGTACGTGTCGATTTCTTTATACTCAAACTTATTGGAAAGTTGTTGTTGGCAACGCCGCATAGTATGCGTGATTTTATGTGAATAATTCGATATAGTACCCGAGTTTATAGGCAGAAGCGAATCGATTATGTGTTATACTTGATAACATTTAAAAATATCATCGGGTTTTTTATTTCTCCCATAGCTAAATTACTTGGGTATGGTTCATTGAATTATAAATAAAAAAAAGTTATTTAGCCTTCAAAGTGTATGACAATGAACTCTTAAGAAATCTTTAACAGATATTAGTTTGATAATTTAATTCGTATATAATTCTTAATCTTAAAAGATATGTTTTAATATTCCGTACAGACTTTGTGATCTGTTGGTAAATTATTGTAAGACAATAATAACTATATATATATATATATATATATATATATATATATATATATATATATATATATAAATTAATATTTTATCTGGTTTATTTCATTTTCATAATATTTCTCGCATATTTGTTTCAGCATTTATCATTCGCTACTACGACATACATCTCTGTATGTTCATCAGCATTTTCCATCAGTCAGTTTTCATAGTCACCGAATATCTGCATGCAAAGTAATTCTGTTGTTTTTGTGTTTTTGTAGATTGGGAACACTTCTTTTTATACCAAAATACAGCCCTTAACAATGGCAAGTACAGAATACAACTAATATTAATTTATATGTTGCCTCTTATATACCATAATACCTACTCATTCAAAAGTCGGTTATGAAGTTAGTGTAACGTACACCACGACCAAATAAAAATTCTTTTGATTTCACTTGTTCGCAGGTTGCGAAACCGCATATAAAAAATATTAATTAAATATGGCAACCTCTAATTATGAACAAAACTGAATCTGAATGTCGTCCATGACCTAGTTTGAAAATATTACTGTTCGTCGAATTTAGGTTTTGAAATTAAACTATTGAGTATATTTCTGTGAAAAGTGAAAACATAACAAATACATTATATATTTTTTTTCCGAAAACCATATTAGCAAATATGTTTTCTCCTTGGTAGAATTATTAAATGTTTTTTTTATGTTATGTTTTCTTGATGAAACAAAGACCAATTGTGTGTTATATATTTGCAGTTTATTGATGATATGTTTGGAATGGTTGTCCTATAAGGTAATGTTTATTTTTATCTCGTAGTGCGAATAAGCAGTCAGTATGTTTGTGAGCTGAGCTGAGCTCTGTATAGGGAATGTTGATTCCCTATCGCGATCTGATATCTTGACGGGAGCACCGGTTTTAATGCGACCAGTTTTTGAACGCATTCGACAACACTGCGCTCAAAGTCAGAGAACTACGCATTCAATTCACTCACTATCAGACGCAATATTGTTCCACATAACTATATAGCAACAGAGACAAACAAACAAAAGAGCACTAGACTTCAGAGTTACAAAATGTTATGTAAATATAGCTATCGTTTTATACATTTCAATACAGGATTTCCCTAGCTATTTTTAGCGACTTCAATGCTAGTTTTCCTTACTTATATTCTGAGAGACTACAACACATGATGAAGCGACGAACCCGTTCTATATTTAAAGTTACTTAACGTGTATTAAATTAATATAAATTCATGTATAGCGATGGTAATGTAAATATAGAATCCATAAAGATTATCGCATATAATCTGTTAAATCCATAGACATCAACAGTGTTACGTGCTATTTACGTTTCGTAACGTTATTAATGTATGACAAGACACAAATGACACATGGGGATTTTTCACGTAATGCCCCGTTAGACCGAATGTTTAATTCTAAATGTCAGAGCGATATTGGCTCCATAATCCTTCCGCCAAGATTAATGACGATTTTTTTGAGTGCTCTCCATTGGTGACATGTTCTGCTGAATTGTGAATTAGTTTAGAATGCTTTTAACCAGAACTATGTACGGGATTTTTTGTATTCTTGTTTTGTTTCTGCTTGAGATCTTGAATAACGGCATATTAGTAAAACGATAATAAATAAAGTATCATGATATTTATTCTATTCTTAAAAATATACACTGAAAAAAAAATAATGTCAATGTGCATATTTTTTTTAATTCGATACATAAAATGATTCGCATAAAATATCTTGTCATAGTAACAGGTATCACGGTGTTTTAGTTTTATTTGATCGTTATCTCGCAAAGCATTGTTGAATAATCATACTATTTTTTTTGTATCGCCTCTGGATTTTGCGTTAATGAATGTGTAAACGTTCCTTTGACTTAGCATAATTTAGAGGTCATCTGTAGAACCTTCGTAATGTTTAATATTACATACGGATTACAGAGAATTCTCACTAGGATGAAAATAGTGTGTATATGGCAGAAACTCTTATTTTGTACAAAATTGTCATATATTATCTTTTTTTATATAATGAAAATACAGTTATAGTCTGTTCCACGATCACATTCATGACTTCTTAACTTGTAATAATTAGTTTATTTCGGCGGGGCTACGTTCTAACAATATAAATTCTGTGAAATATTACAATAGATCATAAGATTCAAACAAAATTGTAACCTTGTTGACTACTAAAATGGATCCCAATAGTCGTATCGAGCGTGCAAGACATATTTAGCATATAGTGTTCCTTTACGGTACCAATATTTAGTCTCCCGTCACTGTTATAGTGTCCTATTGACACACTACACCCACCGTCCAGTAATGGCATCACCCGGGCGTGACCTTGAACCTGACATCTCCTGTCGGGATCACCGAACTTGCACATTAACACATTAACATTCAATTCCCATAACCCGTCTACGCGTTCCTTGCCCTCTACACAGGCCAATGGACAATGACCAGAGCTGTGTGTATTTACGTGCATGATACTCAGTAATTGACAAGGTTTTTTTATATAAATAAACAGGTGAACTTTCATGAATATGAATCATTCGATAAGTTGGTAAACAATCGAATTCTTTTGTCTCGTATAACTTGTATATTTATCAGCATAAATTAGAAGAATATAAGACATAAATGTTGTTCACAAAATGATTTTGTTAAACGCAAATGACGATTTTTTGTTAGTTACAACAACAAATAATCAAACCATAGCATTTTTGTTTCACGACCTCCTAATCCTAATTGATTTACGCAGTATAGAAACATATCTGAGCATTACATATGGCATTTTATCATGCAGTTTTTAATTCTGAACAACTTTTTTATTTACAGTTTTGCTCTAAAATGTATTGTTCAGAAGTAACCACAATACAGTAGAACCCCGGTTAACCGAGTCCGAATTAACCGAGTTCCGGGTTATCCGAGCCCAAATTTATCCAAATTATCCGAGGTTGCTTCAAAAGCGATCCGGATTATCCGATTTTGCGTGATTCTTGTGTCCGGTGAATCGTCAATTTACGTGCGAGTTCCCATCACTCGAAGCGAAATAGACGCGTGCTTTCATATGTGTGGTCCTGCAGTAAATTCGAAAGTGTCGTGTATTATTAATGTCCGTTTCATCATGGCACAAAACAAGAAGAAAATAGTTGTCATATCCCTTTTATTAGAAATAAACTGTTATAAAGCATTTCCTTTATATGATTATAAAATTTAATCCAAACTACGCAAGTATGTGATGCATTTTACCAAAATCCGTATTATCCGAGTTTTCAGTTATCCGAGGTGGGTACCCCCCCACATTACCTCGGATAATCGAGGTTCTACTGTATTTCTATATTTACTTGTTAATTCCCTATGTCCCAGATTTCTTCGGACACCCGGTATATCCATGTATGTATGTATGATTATATCTGTAGATTTGTACATGTTTTTGCTAGGCTGAAAGAGTTATATACAAACCTTGAAAGTCCCCATTTAAAAGCCGTGTTTTTAATGTAGTGGGCTGATTGAATTGTGAATATTTGCCAGGACATTCACATTGCCGTTTTTGTTTTGCATAACTATATGCTATTTACGCAGGTTGCGAAATACTGTCGACCAGAACATTGGCATACATTTGAATAATAGCACACTGGCACTTTATACCACTGCCAAATTTAATATTCCGCAGTAGGAAAACGATTGTTAAGCAAAATGTAAAGGTCGAAACTGTTCTTAAAAAAATCCTAATGAACACCAGACAAATCTTGCCGTTTGTAGAACAAATGAAGTTTTAAATCGCGACTTAAATTGAACAATATCGAAGCGAGACAACCTTGTTTACCTAATATTAATGCTATAACAGACAGATTCAATATTGTTCTGTTGTGTATGCAGGTTTTAAATCACATTTTTAAAATAATCAAATCAAAGGATTATTTATATGTAAGGTATTAAAGTAAAAAAAAAATTAGCTAGTTAAAAATTAAAATTTTGAGTAGTTTGTTATTCTTATATGGAGAGATAAATTTGTTTGAATCTTTATTTAAAACCGGATACGTGATTGGTCGGTTGAGCTGAAGATAGTCGTGTTTCAAATTGTAGCGATATGTCATGTACACATTTCGAGACGTGTGTCAATGAACAAATATGTATGTGTTCCTGGTTCAAGGCAGTTTATTGTCAATCATCATCACGAGTATAAATACTACGTAATATGTACTAGAATTAAACAAAACTGACTTATACTCTTCTGTTTATGGAATTAAGTGCGGTATAATTCAAATAATAAAATTCACCGACTATTACGTTATTGTAAATCTATTATGACATTTTTTTGGATTTAAAAATAGTAAGATTTGTATTGACACTTATCGCTTTTCAATGTCAAAGTTCGGATCAATTGCAAATTAGAATTTTCCACATTTTCGACATAATTATTACATAATTGTTATTTTTAATGAAAATTTCAAGGAAGTCTTGATATAATAAAGAATAAATTAAAAAATATTTCGTAAAAAAAAATGTTATAAAAAATACGTTGCTGTACATTTTTTTCTAATTTCAAAAATTCCATTTTTACTTATATGTGTTCATACTACACTGATGACCTTGTATTACAATCGTGCAATTGTAATGATGAATTTTGACCTTGGTTACGTGTTTTTTTTCCCGTCATTAATATTTATTACTTATTGCTAATTAAGATTTCCATGCTGTTTACAATTAATTCGCTTCGTAAGTCAAATTGTTCAGTGCCTGAGGGCTCTCCTTACTTCAAACTTGTGAATTAAAATGACGTTCATTGTTGTGAGGCATTTTGTAGGTGAATGGAAATTTAATTAAATAAATATGATTTACTACGCGCAGGTTATCGATTCCATATCATTGATTTACATGTTATAGACTTTATATGACATACCTTCACGCTATACGTATATGCCAGTTGGTGTTCGTTAAATTTATTAACATCCTTTTGCGAATATTTATGGTCTCGTTAATGTATAATATATTGATTTTAAAGTTACCATCAATTCACTTTTGATCTTTATTATTTCATTTCATTTAAGATTGTTTTAAAAATTGTTAATGTTATTGTTCAGGATATAACTATTCATTTGACTGCAAATTTAACCTAACATTTCCCTTATAGATTCTTAAATGGTTGCTGGAAAATTATCATTTACAAACATTATATAAGTAAGAAGTCAGAGAAGTATAGATGGAAATGTAATCTTTCTGCTGTTAAATCTGCTATGCATTTAAATTCTGTAACTTAACTCTAGTTCTTTACTATTTCCTGTTTAAAAATCTACAAGTCATCTTCCGAAATTATAACTAATATTTCGCGTAACTCTTACGTTAAATGTCAAGCTACCATTGCTTCAAAACCGTGAATAATTCACAAATGTGTTGGCTACAAACTATACGCTGGTACACAAAATGAAACAAGTTACTTGTTCTGCATACATACATGTTCATCAAACACAATGCCACGTTCATGGGCGCCCGCAGACATTTTTCCAGCGGGAGCGGCAAAATATAAACTATATAAAAATCATACACTTTTAACTACATAAAAGAACTTAAATCTGGCAAGTGCCCCCTCTGTGCTGCGGACGCCTATGGTCACATCGACAGTGAAGTGAAGTGAGTTGATGTGTTTCCGCATCGTAATTGAAGTAAGTATTCCAACTTTTGTTTTCAACTCGACGAAGTTGGCTTCGAGTGTTGAGTTTATGCTCTGCCAGAGCAAGAAAAGAGTGAAACACTCGACTACTTTCAACATGGCGGTCGGCACTGTGACGTAGCTGGTTCAGGCTCGTTCAGGCTCGGTTAACTTACTGCCTTGGTTTTACTATTTCCACTACCGCCGCGCGCCCCGCCACTTCCCGCTACTGAAGCCGCGTCCACAAACTCTGTTAGTGTGTGTCTGTTGCTGTCTGGTAACCGTTGTTCGTCCGCTTACAAGGCGAATACCTTGATCTCGGCACGCGGAGTTGCCAGCGCCATTTCCAATCACTTGACTATAGATTGTAGACGCTGTGGGATTCTATATGGTTGTGTTGGTTTCAATGCAACTCACAACGCACAGTATATCAACACAGTTATGTTATATTCGAATGCTGAATTTGTTTTATATTGAGACGAATTTAGAAGCCACAATACGTAGTGTGGCAACCTGTTGTTTGAATTTAGTTTTTGATTATTATAAACTGCTGGATTGCGGTTCACAGCACAATACTAATAGTTACTATGAGTTACTAGGTTTTTCTGCTAAATGTAGTATGGAATATTGTGTATTTTTATAGTATTTCTGTGTCAAATTTAGTAGCTTCTTGCCGATCTCTTCGTATTGAGCTAGGAATAGCAATTATTGTTACTAACGAAGCTACTATATTTGTCTAGTAATATGTTACTATGGTTGCGTTATAAAAATACACAATTTTCCATAAATTTAGTACTATTTAGTAGCACTTAGTACCGAATTGTCAATTGCAGTCATTCGTTAATACTATAAAATTAGTAATTATTAGCGAACAGTAGGAAAATAATGTTTAATGATAAGAAATATTCAAACTGGCCAGCTATCTGTGGTTTATAGAATTGAAACGACTAAAATTTCTTCGGAAACTTCGAAAACTAAAAAATATCATTTATTACATTTAGTAAAAATTCAGTGTGTCATTGAAACATCACAGACATATAAACTATATTATCCGCTGTAGTCCTTACATTCCACAAGCACAAATATACAAAGCGAAGCGTGCGAATTTCAAACAGGAACTAGAGATTTGAACATTGGCACACGCAAAGCCAAAAAAACTACAAGGTTAGCGGACATGAAAAAAACCTATTTAGAACTCATGGACAACGACTGATATTGGAGCAGAAAAATTGCACAGCGATATAAATGGTCAGCATAGCGAATGAACCATTTGATTTTCACTAAATTTAGACCTGGAGAACTTGCAATTGGAGGATGACAGACGAGAAGCTAGAATTTAAGGCTCACACAGAAAACGTTTATATTTTTATTATCGAAGAATACAAAAATGGAATTGGACAGATCTCAAAAGGAAAATCGAAAGTACTCTTTGAGAGACTAACATCTCGAGCTCGGGATTCTCAAAAAGCCGGATATTTTAATGGGCTCTTCACAAATGGATCTCGGCTGTTCCACTTCGAAAGGGTTAACTCTTACAGCCGAATAGGGGCGGGCGGAGGGGTGTTGTACCCCTGAAACCACCTGTTGTAGGCCAAGGTCAAATCCCTTTAACATATCCCGGTTCAGACCTATGTCTGTGACCCATAAATATTTGACCGTGAAATAACGTTGTGATAAATCGAAGAGTGCCGTGATTTCAGTGCCTGTATGTTGGCAACAATGAGGACGGTATTGTCCAGTTGTTTGTAGAATAAGTTTTATCAGGTATATATTCACCGTTAACAGAAGATACGCAGGTAGACAGGAATGTTCTTAAAAGGTACCAAAGGTACACTTCTGCGCATTAAAAAAGCATTGCATTCAAATCGAAAGACGTACGTCTTTGAACATACCGATTGATAGTATCTCGACATCATTGTCTAAATTGTATACGTAGCTCAAGTTACTAAGATGTGAAACATATTTTGTGAACTTTGAAAACAACAAATTGTATCTTTACCTTTGCTTTATAATTTTTTAATACAAATTTTGTGCTGTAACTTGCTTTGTGATGAAGATAATGTGGACGAATGAATATTGAGCAATTAAATATAAACGAATATTAATGCAATGGCTTAATGTTAGTGGCTAATTAATTTAAATATATGGCTTAAAACAGGCAACATTTAGCA
This sequence comes from Carabus problematicus, assembly GCA_963422195.1. NCBI lineage: Eukaryota > Metazoa > Arthropoda > Insecta > Coleoptera > Carabidae > Carabus > Carabus problematicus. The sequence goes on along the minus strand of OY728586.1, from coordinate 1,120,837 downwards.
TTCATCTCTCGACAGTGATGTATGATTATTTTTTGGTATATTAATTTCAAAAGACAAGCAAAAAACTTCCGCTTACATTATCTAACATGCTTAATATATTAGTTTCAATGATTTGCATTTGAAATTTATTCCGTAACAATAAAAAAAATGTAAGGTAATTATCTTGTAGAACGAATAGTTGATACGGTATATTCCTATTAATAAAAATATATTTAAGTTTTTGTAAAATCAGATTTTGGTTACGAACTCAAAGGAAACGTCTTCTACGATCATTGATGAATACTGAATTGATATTTGTGTACGATATACCGGGTGTGTACGATAATTCAACTGCGTTTGATATTCACAGTATTTCGCTGTGTACGTCAACATCCTGTGCAAAAGATTACTATCAAACAAAATATATAAATATATGTTTGGAACAGTACACTGAATATCAAATTAATTGTCAAATTGGAATGAAAACATCCTTGTGAAGAAAGTGAAGTGCTATATTTGCAGTTCTATAATTATTACCAATGATTTACTTCTTATTAATTAATAAATACACTATTGTACATAATTATCATACTAAAATATTTTATATATTGAACTATGAATTATCACAAAGACATTATTACATATTTAAACTAAAAGACAAATATACAATGTATTTTAAACATATTTTATTTCATAAAACATATATTATTATGTTTTAATATAGCAAAGGTGTAAATATTTTTTCGTTTCTGTATAACTCATGTTTACAAATATGTTTGTTGGTATATTTGTTGCGCAGAGTGTACACATCTATGCCTGTATGTGTGTGTGTACGTTTGTACAGTCGGCAGTTCGTTGTATTCCGTCCGTTGCGATTGTGGGAGAACACATGGTGCATATGAATTATTTCCGGTACGTTCAAGGAAGAAGATGTCATTTCCTACATGTCAAATGTCACTGTAGAACAGGGTCGGCCTCTATAGACCATTAATATTGCAGCAAACCACACGGCCGAGTTAGAAATCAATACAACTGCAATACTGCAATTGTATAAATAACTTATAGAAGTTCACAGAAAACGAGAATTTACTCAGTTTATTAATATTAAAGCAATTAAAAAAAAAGAATCTAGCAATTTTATGTACATAATTATGACTTGGATTTAGATAACTAGAAACTAAATCAAAAGGTAAATTTCCTGGTCCAAATTTCTAATTTACAATGTTTTAGAATCAAGATAATAACGGCTTGAAAGAGTTCAGTAAAAATTCATTCGATACGGTCCTGTACAATGTCTAAGGCCTTGGTGACAAGACGACACGTTTGTAGTCTTATTGAGGATCTATTTTGGTGATCTTTATATCTATAAAGATGACTGGTACAAGATTGGAACTAAGTCCGTATATAATTTCAAACTTACGTGCTGTCATTTTGAAACAAGTGCACGAAAAAGGCAACCACGGTCCTTCAGTATGTCACATTCGGTGCCAATAACAAGTTTATATTCTCACCAGCGAATTAATACACGAATTTTGTATACGAATGACAGAAAATGCATAAAATCTATACACCGCAATATTTATTTATTATGCACTTTAGATGTTGCTATATATACACAAGCGAAATGTTTCATAAAATCCACATGTTGATAATTTAAGATTTGTTTTGATGTCTGTTTGACCAAAAGGAACCATAAAAAAAGGTTGCCAATAACTTTATAATCTCAAAGAACCTCATTCGAACCTCTATTCTATTCGACACGAAGTTCTGGGACATAAATTAAGTTCTAATGCCACCGCTAAAAATAAACATTGTTCCACATATCTCACAATGTCTATAAATAACGAATTACTCGACTACGCCATATTGTGCATCAATTGACAGCACTACTACAGGGCACACTTTGATTCCGCGTGAATTTTCCTAAGTGTCAAATCGACCCAGTACTCACTTCTAGACTCCATT